>JAQQZT010000020.1:13336534-13351444 GCA_030068275.1 Clarias platycephalus | reverse complement strand
ATTGTGAAACATTTTTAGTTTATGTCTTATGGTGTTGACTCTCTTAGTGTTCATACAAATATTTACACATTAAGTTTCCTGAAAGTAAAAACAGTTGAAAGTCTGAGGACGTTTCTTTTTTTGCTGAGTATATATACTGTACGCACACACACACACATCGTATGTACTCATGATATAGATTTTTCTGCCAGAATTGAGCATAAAGCACTATACATTCTTATTAGAGACAAAATTTTCTCCTCACATTTTTTGGAGAATATTTAGGAAAGAATACTAGACCTCTGGATAAAATCATTAACCACTTCATCTTCAGTAAGTACGCTCTTCACAGTGGCCTGCCCTTGACCCTTTCCCTGCTTGGTGCTTACTGTTTATGAGCACTGAGGGAGCCATCTTAAAATCATTGGAGAGTATTGGAGGAAAGGCCACATGAAACAGTAATGAGGATAAAAGCCACTCATTTTTGAGCAAAGATTCATTTCTCTACCACAATCCACTTCAAATAGATGTCCTCCATTTTACTGTATTTCCGACACCCATTTCATGTTTTCTTAAAATGTTCAGCTAGTGGTAAAAATACACTACTAGTGGTCTTAAAAAGGGATCCACTGGACTACAGGCATTCTTGTTTGAAGATTACTGGAAGATTAGTGGATGGAAACTCAGTGCTTTCTTGTTAAAAGTTCCTATAGAGATTTTGAATCAACTTTTTAAAAACTTTTTAAATCAGTCTTACTGTAAATAAAAAGGCATGTTTCTTCAGGATCATTTGAAGTTCCTACCAATTACCACTCGTTTTGGATACTCTCAGAACTTCAGAAGGTTTACACTAAGCACGTACTTTTAGTGGTAGACGAAGCTCACTCATTGTCTATACCGATTATCCAGAGTACAGGGTCGCGAGGTGCCTGGAGCCTGTCACAGGAGACTTAGACATGCATGAGACAGGGTACACCCTGAACTTAAGTACAGTTAGATGCTCTGAATACAGCCAAAGTAGATGTGGATGTAGATATGCTAGCATGCTTGGAATTACTGTCCTGTTGCATGTCCCTGATTTGAGACAGATGCCCTCACGCTTCTTCTTAAGTATATTCTGGTATGTAAAGCGGACTGTGCATTGACTGCTAGTCTCTCAGGTCCCGTAGCTGTAAATCAAGTCGACATCACCACTCCACCATCATGTTGGACAGTAGTCATGAGGTGTTTGTGGTGATACACTGTTTGCCAAGAAAGGTGCTGTGTCTCCTCAGTCCATGGTTGCTTTCACCCATATAGGCATTAGTCCATTGTTTTTCCTCTTGGTGCGGTTCGTCTTTGTCTGGTGTGAATACAGTAATACTTTATCCGAATCATCTTGCGAATGCTGGCGCGGTCCTCTTGGGGAGAAAGTGTATTGAGTCAAAACAACCAAAACCATGATGGAGCATCAGAAATATCTTTGGCTGATGAGAATATTACAGTTCGGTAGGTTCATCAAGGGGAAGAGGTAGCTCAGTGGTTGAGGTGTTAGACTACTAGTCAGAAGATCTCAGGTTCAAAACCCAGCACTGCCAAGTTGCCACTGTTGAACCCTTGAGTAAGAGTTCTTAATTGCTCAGATGTATAATTGTATAAACGTAAATAGCTCTTGAACTAATCCTTGTAGGATTTCCTTCCTGTATTCACATGGCAATTAGCAGAGAGGATGTTCTCCCATGGTTTACGGTGAAGCATTTTGGTATGCTTGTTTTTTCTCTATTTTAAAAGAAACCGAATCAAGGGAAACATTCTACAGGTTTACAAACTCAAGTGATTCAAACCAGAGTAAATGAACTAAGGTTGAAAAGAACCACAATATGTACTGTTCCAGAACTTTGTGGTTTGTGGTGATGCAATTTTGCAAACCTAACCTATTTTCCCAGCCATCCTTCCATAAAAGCCATCCTTGTTCAGTCTCTTCCGAATGAGCTGTCATGATCATGGCCAGTTAACATGTTTTTTTGAGTCCTGTATGTCACATCATGTGGTTCTTTGGATTTCCTTGATATCTGTAAGCATGAAATGGTCTAAATTTACTGGGACGCTCACTCCCGGGAAGACTGGTAACTTCTTCCCAGCCTATTTATTTCTAATCAGTCCTTCTCACTGAACAATAATGAATTTTAAATGGTTTGAATATGGCCTTATAACCCTTCATATTGTTGCGCTGTAACAATTGCTTCTCAGTGGTCATGGCTGATGTCCTTTCCTCTTAGTCTGATACAGACACACACCTAAGTGCTCCAGGATAACAAACCACCAAAAGTTCTGCTTTTATACAATAGATATAGTCATACTTATTGATGATGGACTAATTTCATGCATCATATAAATACATGCTAATTACTCTTTCATGGTGGAAGCAGAAAGAGAGTTTTTCTTACTGGTTTCTAAATCTTAGTTTACTTATGAACTGAAAACTTTTTTTAGGGGAAAAAAAAAAGTTCCCCTGACTGTACTTGTATTATGGACAGGGATAAGCAAAAAAAAAAAAATCTGTCCTTGTAGCATAAAAAAATATATTATGCTATCATAAGGATCATTAGCAGATTTTCAGCTTAAATTCAAGTGGTTTGGCAAAAATGTGTGGCATTAACCTTTTAGGAATGATATCTATTTTCATACACTTCCCACATTTTGGGAGATCATGAATAATAGAACAAGCTAACATGATTACAAACATGTGAACTGCCTTCAGTACCTGGATGTAGATTTTGTACTGTTCAGTGGATGACTGCCTGAAGTCTGGAAACAATGGACATGAACAAATGCTGAGTTTTATTTCTTAAGATACCTTGCCAGGCCTTTACAGCAGCTGCCTTCGGTCTGGTCTTCAGTATGTGAAAAGCATGCTCTATTGGGTTGACATCAGTTGACCGACTCGGCCATCTCATCTCTTTGCTTTGGGTAGCTTTCACTGTATGTTTTGCGTCATTATCCATCTGCAGGATGAGGTGGTGTGCTACCGGTATTGCAGCATTTGAACTTATACACATATACACTTTCGAATTCGTCAACGGTTCCCAACATGAATCATTTATTTGTGCTTCTTCAAAATAGCTTGAACAGCACATCTTGAAACCCCAGTCTGCTTTGAAATCATTGCCTGGGCAAGACAATATAACTGTTATACTGCTGATACAGTATAACCACCTTGTATCTTGTTGCTGTACTCAGTCTTGCCATCGTGTATGACCTGTTTTTCCACAACTTCTCCATAGTTTCAAAGTTTGGCTTTTCCTCAGCCAGTTTTAAGCCTCCTATACAGCTGTTTCTGTGTCAGTTAATGACGGTGTTTTAACCTACATATGAAATTGACACCATTGGCACCTGCTTGGTATAACTGGTTAATCATACACCTGACTCTGATCCTACAAATTCTCTGACTTTGTGCACGTGTAAGAACTGATTTGAGGTTTGAGGATGGATTCTTACTTTAGCATTTCCTCACATCTGTCACATCAGGCTGTATCTAATGACTATTTTGTTATCAATCAATCTATTGAATATTTTTCAATTATTCGATTAGTCTAACGATTATTTTTCACAGGTAATCTAGTGATATTTTTTTCTGTTTGGATAATGAATCCTTTAATAAATAAGTGTCAAGAATTAATATATCCTGTGGCCATGTGGGAGGCGCATAAAATGACAGAATTTACATAGAAAAACTTGCATTCAGCTTTGCATTTCATGAGATCCACAAAAAAAAAATTAGTGACATTTTACTGTATAAATCTCTGAATAATATCAGCTGCATTCCTCTCCAAAGGCCTAATTTATTCGTCACTTATTTTAATATAAGGTCTATGTAGGAGGCAGCCATTTCAAACTTCAACTCTACGTCACTTAGTTTAGTCTAGATGCGCATAAACACAAACAAACTGTTCACAGCTCGCCAATGCGCTGGAAAGCGGAGTTGCCAGACTATCTGTTAGCATCTGCCCTGGAGAATCTTCCTCTGAGTCCTTGTCTGAAACACAGCTGATAAGAGCGCAGTGACTTCCAACACTCAGACTAAACTCCTAATACATAATTAGGCTGCTGTCTCTTCGTTTTGAGGTCAGAGAGATGTGCGTGCATGTGTGTGTGTGTGTGTGTGTGTGTGTGTGTGTGTGTGCTGTGGTGAGTCATTTCACTTTGACACAGCAAAAAAATAACCTTTTTATTAGATGTTTCTTTAAAAAATTACTATTTAATTACCATTAAACCACAAATACTTTTATGAATATACTTCTATAAATTAATGCGTCTGAGTTTGCAGCTCATTCAAAATCATTTTATTTAAATATGTAATGTCTTTCCTCAAAGCAGAACCGTTCCTCCTGCCATGTAAGTGATGAACTAACAGAATATTAGGTCATGTGTAATCCTGACCAGTACTAAAGTAAAGACCTAGAACTGAGATTGAACAGGTCTTTTTTTTTTTTCTAACCAGCATAATAATTTTGCTTAAACCCAAAGCCAAAACCCCAGCCACTGGATACAGCGCCGGTCCCAAGCCTGGATAAAATGGGAGGGTTGCATCAGGAAGGGCATCCAGCGTAAAACCCGTGCCAAGCTGTGTGCGGATCGGATCATCAATTTGTTTTTTAACACATTTTGCTAATAATTTTGCTCCAGAAGAATTTCTTACCCTGCCTGACTGCGAGTGTGGTGGTGTAGACCAGGAACAGCAGGATGTAGTTGAGAAAGCACTGGAACACGGGTGTGTTGGCGTGGTAATCAGTGGCCAGGTACTTGCTGGTCAGTCCGATCCCGCAGATGAGCAGAGACAGGACCTGACCCAGCGCCAGTGTGAGAAGGAGCTCTCTGTGGACAAGAACAAACACACAACATGGTCATTACTGCACAAACTTAGAGCACAGATCTATGCATCCATGCAAATTGTAATATACTACTACTGCTGCTGCTACAGTGGCTGCTAATAATAATAAAAATAGTAATAATTATAATAATCCATTTTCGCAGCAACATGTCGCTCAGTATCTCTACTCCCTTGAAAAAAAATCACATCAATCAAAATTATGGAGCCCCTTCAAAATTGGCCTCCCAACTCACTTCAAAGTCGATCAATTGAAAATGAAGAGACATCTTCAAAAAACTATTTCAATCTCTCCCTCACTGATTCTCACACAATCGTGCACAGACACCCACGAAGCGTATGTCACAATCTTTAGCCACGTCTCCTGAGTGCACCAAGAAAGAATGGAGATGATTGATCAAGCAGCTAGGGGGGGATATGAGAGTTTGATTGGGACCTGGAACGAAATGGATCTTCTCATAGAAAACAATTCACTTCTCACGCTTAATATTTTGCCTAAAATACGTCGACAGAACAACTTTGGAAATAGTGCCATTCTTCCCCTAACTTTTGGTGTACATAGAGCAAACTTCTAGCTAGGACACATGTCTATGTGTGAATGCCGCTGCTAGGACAACTGGGCTAAACCACGCCCCTTCCACACACACACACACACACACACACACACACACACTCAGTCATCAGACAGAATTTAGCCTTATATCTAGAGAGATTTCTGAACCATTTCCACCATTTTGCGCTCCTACTCACAATTTCTCTAGGATCTGTCTCTATTATTATTATTATTATTATTATTATTATTATTATTATTATTACAACCTATTTTATATACATATTGTCCTTGAATTCACATCATCACATCATACTTACCTATTTGAAAAGTAATTGCATAAAATGTATTTCTGGTCCTAAATTGCTTTACATTGTTTTAATGCAATAAGAATTATTGTGTATAATTTATTATGTACATTTTATACAACATGTATAATGTATATTTTACTATAGTGACACATTCCGATCAAAAATAAACTGATGATGAAAAATAAATAACGGTACTGATGGTATGAGTGTATCAGATAGAGCAGCACAGCCAGGTTTTAAGCACCTCTGTGTCACTGCTAGGTTGAGAAGCAAACAAAAATCTGACACTGACAGTGATGAAGAAAACAAGTCACAGAGTGTGTGTGAAAAACAACCGTAGAGGTGCATTGAGTAAAAATGGAGACGCAGGTCTTCCTATCACAGCATTCACATCCATCCACAACACAAACTCATAATCAGCTCAATTCATTCAGCTGAAAACAGAACCCTACCCTGTCTGGCTTCATGTTCCGAAATAAATAATAAATAAAATGCTAAACAGAAGCTGACGTTTTCTCTCTTCCATCAGCAGGTCATCACAGAAATCAAACTTCCTCTGAAGTGGCAGCTTCAGTAAAGTCTGGCGATAAACCCTTTTAGAAAGCACTGTATGTATGTACTGTGTGTGTAAATGTGTGTGTTTGTGTGCACAGGTGAGTGAGGCTGAAGAGAACGAGAAAGAAGGAAAGAAGCAAAGGATGGAAGGATTGTCAGAAAACGGAAACAAGCCACAGGGGGATGAAGCCCCTTTTCCCCAAGCCGACACGTGGTGCATACTAAAGCAGGTTGCACTGCAGAGCCACACACACACACACACACACACACACACACACACACACACACACACACACACACACAAATAGAGCTAGAGGGCATCACAGCAAAGAAAAAAATGTATGTATTTAAATGTCATTTGATTGAAAATAGAAATACCAGGCACACAATCAAACTTGTACCTAATAAACTGGCGACTCTGCATGTTGTTTGTAAAATAAAAAGGTCATATTCAGCTAAACAACAACAATTATATAAGGTAATGAAAGATTTCTTGATCTCAGTACTAATTTTGATTAACGTTGTGATATAGAGTTGTGGTGATTTTAAACCCCACTCTGAGCAGTAATAGTGGATGTACTGTACTAACAAGTGTAGTAGTAGTAACAATTGTGTTAGTGGTAGCAGTAGTAGAAGTAGTAATATTAATATTAGTAGTGATCGCATCAGTAGTTTTGTTATTAGTAGTAGCAGTACTGGCAGGTACAGTGTAGAAGACGTTGCAATAGCAGTACTAACAACTGTACTATTAGTAAAACAAAAGTAGTAGCAACAGCAGTAGTAGTAAAAATATCAATTACGGTGATAATAATAGTGATAATAATAGCAGCAATAGCAGCAGTATAAAAGGCAGCAGCAGCAGCAGCAGGAGTAGTAACGGCCGTAACAGTAGCAGCAGCACCAATAATCGTAGTAACAGCAATAGTGGTAGTAATAGGAGCGGCAGAAGCAACAGCAGTAGAAGAAGTAACAGTAGCAGCAGTAGAAGTAGTAGTAACAAAAGTAGTAGTAATAAGAATAATGTTAGTAACAGCAGCAACAACATCAGCAGAAGCAGAATTTGTAGTAGTATACAGTAAGTGGCAGCACCGGTAACAGCAGTATTATTAACAGAAGTAGTAGTAATAGTAGCAGTAACAGTAGCAGCAGCAGTAATACAGTAGTAACATCAATAATGTGAGTAATATCAGCAGAAACATTATTAATAGTAGTATAAGTGGCAGGAGCAGTAGTAGAGGTAGCAGCAGCATTAGTAATAGTGACAGCAATAGTGTTAGTAATAGCAGCAGATGCAGTATTAATAATAGTATAGGTGGCAGCAGCAGTAGTGGTAGCAGAAACAGTAGCAGCAGCAATAGTGTTAATAACAGAGGTGGCAGCAGCAGTAGTGGTAGCACAGTAGCAGCAGCAATAGTGTTAGTAACAGAGGTGGCAGCAGCAGCAGTAGTGGTAGCAATAACAGTAGCAGCAGCAATAGTGTTAGTAACAGAGGTGGCAGCAGCAGTAGTGGTAGCAGAAACAGTAGCAGCAGCAATAGTGTTAATAACAGAGGTGGCAGCAGCAGCAGTGGTAGCAGAAACAGTAGCAGCAGCAATAGTGTTAATAACAGAGGTGGCAGCAGCAGTAGTGGTAGCAATAACAGTAGCAGCAGCAATAGTGTTAGTAACAGAGGTAGCAGCAGCAGTAGTGGTAGCAATAACAGTAGCAGCAGCAATAGTGTTAGTAACAGAGGTGGCAGCAGCAGTAGTAGTAGCAATAACAGTAGCAGCAGCAGCAGTAATAGTGATAGCAAAAGTGGTAGTATCAGCAGCAGCAGTAGTAGACGTAGCTGTAAGACTAGTAATAATAGTAGCTGTGGTAACGATTTTAGTAGTAACTAAGTAGCAGCAATATATTAACTAACAAATTTTAGCAGTAGGAGGCGGAGGAGGAGAAACAGTAGTAGTAATAGTACAAGTAGTAGGTTATTGTTGTTTTTATTATCAGATACACAAATGAACCTACAAAATTGTCCCTAAAGACATTTATTTTTTACTATAGAGCCATTGTGCTGGTTTAGGATCAGGGGCTGACAGCTGCCTCACTCTGTCTATGTCTCTTCCGATTTCACAAAATGTGAGAGGTACAGCCGGCATGTCTCCACAGCTCCCTCAATATGATGACACTTCCAGAAATAGCAGAGCTCAGTGAGGTAACCTGAAAGAGCTGATATGGATCCAGCTAAACTCAACCCGGATATCTCGTCCTGGCAACGACACGTTTAATACTATCAATTTCACAGAAACCTGAAGACTAATTTCAGAATGTTTCCCCAAGGATCAGTGTAGGCAAGAGCAGACAGTTACCTCAAGTCAACGCAACAGACCAACAACAAAAAAAACTAAAATACAAATGTCTCAATTAAAATAAGAACTAAGACATATGATTACATTTATTATACCGTAACAGCTTGAAATTGTACCAAAAATATTATCAACCAAAAGTAAAGAGGAGAAAAATATCAAAATCTACTATTCATGCATTTAAACACCATTCAGTGTAAAAGTCGACCTCAGGAAGGAAGACAACTAAATGTCTCGTCACATTGAACGCTAAACAACTGTGTGTACTATCGACATAAACATGCAAAAACAATTAAATTTTTAGATACATGTGAAAATAATGGCAAATTGCACATAGCAGGTGGAAAAAGATGAAGGTTATGCCAGTCCTTGCCTCAGGCATCCATCCTCTCCAGCTGCAATTACCAGAAACCAACTTGACACTTTCAAACACTGCCACAGAAAATGTGTGCTGCTGGCCTTGGAGAAACATCCACATGGTGAAATCTTGACATTTTTTTAATTTTCCACTCATACAGTATATGTTGTGTTCATCAACCAGAAGAAAAAATTTAACTTTTCTACATTTTATGGTCACCCGTGCAAAGTGAAAGCAAAGAACATTATGTTTACGAATTCTAATAAAATTCCATTAAAAAGGACACTAACACACAAAACCATAAACTACTGTATGAGGGGTGTTCAGGTCAAACTGGGACTTATGATCCCAGTGCACAATAACAGAATGCAGTTATGAGAATAAAAACTTCCTTTATTTCTCTATATAATCCCCTGCTACCCTATGAATGCACTTATCCCAGCGTTTCACTAGTGCTTGGATACCATCAAGGTAAAATGTCTGAACCACAGGCCTCCCAGGAACTCCTTTAATGACCCAAACATGTGGAAATGGCTTGGAGCGCGGTCAAGCTCCGAGCAATCTCGGCCGATATTGTTATTTACTTTTTAAAACGCTTGCACCCTTCAAATATTTTACTGAGGTTAAGAGTCTCATTACTGTACTCTGCTTGAAGTCTTTTGTAAATATCAATCGGTTTTACGCTCATTTATGAGACAGTCATGGTTTGACTTGGATACACATCAGACATAATAATTTAATTAGCATTTATTTCAAAGTATAATAAAATCTAAAAGAATGCATAATGCATCTAAACACATAACAATAAAAGTGAACTATTAGACCTTTCAATCTTTTTCTAACTATACGCAGGATTTGTTTTATAGAGCACACAATGACAGGATATTCAGTAACCCCACCCATCCAATCACAGTACAGAGTCATTACATATTTGATATCGCTTATTTATTTGTTTGATTGTTTATTCGTTAAGGAGCACACATTAACAGTTATCTCTAAAATGATCTTAATCTGATTTAACATTATAGTTAAGGTGACAGGAAATAAAATCCCTCGTCCACCTCTATATTAATCTATTTATGGGGGGAAAAAACATCTAAATAATGAAAACTGTGTAATCATGCTAATAATTAGTCACACCAGTCTTTCTAGTCTATTCTCTGAGGTAAATTTCAGTCGCAACATCTAATGAACAAGAGCCTCGTTGTTGTCAGTTAATCTCTGTTATGCTAACAGTGCTAAAACAACTGCTGATTAATTAAGCTAAGTTTGGTTTGTTGACTAAATATCCATTTTTTTGTTAGCATTCGAACACAGCCACTTCCTCACAACAGTACATGTTCACTGACTGTTATTTAAACAGCTTACAAACTAAATGTGTGTTTTGCTATAGCATGTAATTAGCAACTTGAACACAGCCTAATATTGATATCTGGGTAATGAAATTGCTTTTAGCTAGCAAGCTAGCAATTAAAACATCTTTACTGCTTGCACACTTACTGTTCTTGCAGTTGTTCTTATTAAAGTGTATCCTTTTTCCCCTTATGTGATCTCTGCAGGAAAGCCTAGCTAAGCAAAACAGTAGAATATTTCCATGTTTTTTTAATGGAATAATTTTCTTTGTTTCCTAAAATTGAGGTCTCAGTTCAAGGAAAGTTAATTTTTTTAGGTATATCAAGACATTTAAATGCCTAATTCAAGGATAAGGTAAAATATGTAAAGTACTCTCCCTGGCAAAAAGGTCCACACGCTAATATTTAATTTTACCACCTTAAATATTTATTATAGTTCCCAGAACCACTGTTTCACAATCTGAGTCCTGGAATATGCCAGTGCCATCAAGGAAGAAAAACTCCATAGAGGTGAAACCCTGCTCATTAGGCACATTCAAGGCCATCTTCTGACTTGCCACATGATGTTCCTGAGTCTAAACCTGACCACCTAAAGCAACCACAGATCATAACACGGCCTCCAGAGTCTTGTACAGTGGCTACTATGCATGATGGTTATGCATCACTTGATGCACTTCCCTTCTTTCCCTGACTCATCGCTCTGGAATGCTGTTGATTTTTTTTATGATGCAACTTCCACCAAGCATTTTACATTATCTACAATCATGATCATTCATTTTTCATATGATTTTTCATCGATCATTTTTTTTTTTCATAAACACCAGTTTTGTTCTATCCTTCAAGGTTTTAATAACGTCTTGGACAGTTATTAACTTAATACCAGAACAATGTAGAACAATAATTTGACCTCAGTAACAGACAGAAAAAACAAGTTTGTTATTATTATTTTTTAAATCTGATTTTTCCATTTCTCCATTCACATCAAACGGGTTTTCCCAGACTAGACTGTCACAGAAATAATTTATTTCCTGAAATTTGCTCACTGCACAATTTAGGATTAATTGGAGCTATTGGTTTTCCAGCTCTCTGATGATCTGGGCTGTAATTGAGTGCTGGGAAATTCTGCGATAAGGGGATTACTCTGATGGAGCAGATATCATAGGGTGTAAAAGGCATTTTTTCAGACTACTGTGGAAGGCATATTTGCTTATTCTCTCACAGGCACATGCAATAACAGAACTCTGCTCTCAGCATTGCTGGGTGCCATCAAAAAGAATAGCAGGAGTAATTACCTTCATTACATTAAACGCCTGCAAAGCAGAACAAAACAATAGTGTGGAAATACAAAGGGTCGAGCGTTGTCAAAGTCTTCTGTTGTTTAGTGAAAAAGTGAAAGTTCAAACCAGTAGCCATTGTTTCTAATAGTAATGGAGGAGATGTGTGGAGTGAGCAATGACAGTGATGGATCAGGCAGGATAAAACACTGTCTTACATCAGATTCTATTTGCTCACTTTAATACGAGTCTATCTCAATCCACCAGAATCACTGGCTGTTATGCCAATGTTACATCAGATGGTAGAACAAGGACATGCAATAAAAAGCAGCCAAGGATGCCTTGGTGTAAATAATCATCTGAGGTTGTACTGTTATAAATCTATGGGACTTGATACGGACATGCCACTAAATGCCTTACAGTTATTTTGCTAGTGTTGATGATGACATCAGATGTTTATGAGAAAATGGTATAGACAAATACAGGGGTTGGACAATGAAACTGAAATGCCTGGTTTTAGACCACAATAATTCATTAGTATGGTGTAGGGCCTCCTTTTGTGGACAATACAGCATCAATTTGTCTTGGGAATGACAGATACAAGTCCTGCACAGTGTCCAGAGGGATTTTGAGCCATTCTTCTTGCAGAACAGTGTCCAGGTCACTACGTGATGCTGGTGGAGAAAAACATTTCCTGAATCGCTCCTCCAAAACACCCCAAAGTGGCTCAACAATATTTAGATCTGGTCCCTGTGCAGGCTATGGGAGATGTTCAACTTCACTTTTATGTTCATCAAACCACTCTGTCACCAGTCTTGCTGTGTGTATTGGTGTATTATTATCCTGATACACTGCACCGCCTTCAGAATACAATGTTTGAACCATTGGGTGCACATGGTCCTCCAGAATGGGTCGGTAGTCCTTGGCAGTGACGCGCCCATCTAGCAGAAGTATTGGGCCTAAGGAATGCCATGATATTGCAGCCCAAACCGTCACTGATCCACCCCCATGCTTCACTCTGGGCATGCAACAGTCTGGGTGGCACGCTTCTTTGGGGCTTCTCCACATCGTAACTCTCCCGGATGTGAGAATGACAGTGAAGATGGACTCATCAGAGAACAATACATGTTTTACATTGTCTACAGCCCAAGATTTTCACTGCTGGCACCATTGAAACCGACGTTTGGCATTGGCACGAGTGACCAAAGGTTTGGCTATAGCAGCCTGGCCATGTACATTGACCATGTGGAGCTCCCGACGAATAGTTTTGGTGGAAACAGGAGAGTTGCGGTGCAGTGAGCTAGGCAGTGGTTTTATGTTTTTTGGACATCCCTTTCAGACAGCTTCTTCTTGCGTCCACAGTTACTCCTTTTGGATGTGGTTCGTCCTTCTTGGTGGTTTGCTGACATTACCCTGGATACCGTGGCTCTTGATACATCACAAAGACTTGCTGTCTTGGTCACAGATGCGCCAGTGAGACGTGCACCAACAATTTGTCCTCTTTTGAACTCTTTTAATATGTCACCCATAATGTTGTGTGCATTACAATATTTTAAGCAAAACTGTGCTATTACTCTGCTAATTAAACCTTCACACTCTGCTCTTACTGGTGGAATGATCAAATGATGAAGATTGGCCACCAGGCTGGTTAAATTTAGCCATGAAACCAACACTAAATTGGCCAGTGTTTCAGTTTCATTGTCCAACCCCTGTACGTTTACTATAGTAACTACAGATTAGTCTAAAAGGAATCCTCTCAACAACCAGGGTGGGCAATTTTGAATAAAATATATTATACCTGAAGGCATTGAAATATTGCACAATATGTATCAACATATATAGGTTTGGTCTGCTGCCTGTCAGGAAAACAGTAGCATTATCATAAATAAATAAAAAAACTATAAGTTTAATGATAATTTTATCTTTATCTTGGGAATTTTAGAAAATTTAATTGTCAAGTCAACCCGACTCCAGTAAAGCATTCAAGTTCACTTCACTTTTAATGATGCGCACACACAATATAGTCAGACTCCGAACCACAGTACAGTATGATAAGAAATACGGTTCACTGTGCATTTTCCCTGATGTGCCAAGCCTTTCTATTGCTACTGTTATCCTGTTTTGTGACTTTGCTTTCATTCTCTCTCTCGCGCTTGCTGATTGCCTGACCTCTCTGCTCACTCTGCCTTTGCTTCACGCTTTGAAAGTGCTTTCAAAGAAAGCCCCGTTTTGCAACTGCATCTGTTTCTGGTGAAACACAAATCAAGGGTATACTGTAGGATAATAAACACCAGTATATCCAGAGTATGTCATTATAAATCTTGTAAAATTCCAAATATATCTTAATACGCAAAATATGCCAAACTCAAACAAGGCATTCTGGCCTTGTGTAGCCTATTGGACTAGAATTAGCATTATAAATTATATTATGTTATACATTATGCGTATCTCCAAACTGTACTAGCTCACACACTAGTACAAAATTTTGATAGCAAAAGTTTAAAAGTTAAACAATAAAGAAACCAATCTGTCATCATTTATGAAACTACTGCATACAGGGATAATACTATCTTATTCAGTATTCATATTTTTACATATCTCAGTAGCTTCCTCTGTGACATGTGAAAAAACATTATCCTGCGTCTTAACCTAAAATACCCCTCGTATATTAGCGTTAGAAATGTTCAAGGACGTGCACTTGTACAGTATTTCAGAGTCTGACATTAAAGTGTAAATGAAGTATTTAGAATTTTCAGGCAATGGTGTGTTCCTTTTTCCCACAGCAGTTCTGTTTAGTCATACTAAATATTGATGCACCTTACATATCTGATGCTTTTTCCACATCCAGGAAGGGTCTAGACCTGCCTGTGCGATCTTATTGTACAACATAACTAGAGAGGTGAAAACATTTGCATTTAGATGAAAACCAATTTGCTTTCCGCTGAAGCAATTACGGTTAAAATGAAATATGGACGCACTTTTGGTTTTTCTCTGCCTGTGACATGATTCCCAGGAAGGAGACGGGGGTGGGGGGTTGGGGGGGACGGGGGGGTTAGGGGGCCTACCTGGATAAATGTTTAAATAAATTTGGATTTCGGCTTCTGTAAATACATTTTGTTTTAACGATTAGGAGGAAAATCTTTTAAAATCTTGTGGTGGAAAGTAATGGATTATATTTACTTGTGTTATTGTGTAGACGTCTGTGTACTTTTTAAAGTAGTTTTTAAAATATGCAATTTTACTTTTACTTTTACAAACTGCCGTTAAAATCACAAGAAACAAGATGGACAAGCACAAATACAGTATATATATATACACACAC
>JAQQZT010000020.1:13322690-13335396 GCA_030068275.1 Clarias platycephalus | reverse complement strand
GAAATAGATACAGTGGTGCGGGGCGGGCTGGGGCGGGCCAAATAATCTCATAAAAGCGGGACCCGCGGGTTGGAAAAGTACCCGACCCGCGCATCACTGATAGACACTGAAATGGTGCATTTGGAGGAGGAGCGAAATAAAGGGTATAAAATGCATTTGACGGTTATTTCACACTTGTATTAACTTGTTAAAAAAACAGTAAAATCCTTTAAGGGTTATTATAAATAGATTTTAAAAATATAATAAAAATATATTGTTTAACAAAGTACAACCTTTACTGACTGATTTCGTGGCATTTATGGAAGGTGTCTCATGTATAAGTGCTTGGTTATCAGAACAGGAAAACCTTCTGGACAGAGGATATCCTCTTCCTATCCCTGTTTATTGGTAAAAGAATGAGAGAGAGAGCGAGAAAGAGAGAGAGAGAGAGAGAGAGAGAGAGGTGCTGGTGAGAGAATGACTGTTTATTGCAGCTATAACATAAACAATAACAGGAATAAACTTGTCTCTCAGATGTTCCACAACATTAAATTTAACTACGGACCATTAAAATGTGTGGCGTTCTGTACAAACTGTAATTGTCGGTAAATCACTGTAGTAGAAGCAGAATAACAGAATCCAGACCACGCTGTTATGGAGAAACTGCACTTCACGTGCGTATCACTGATGAATTTATCGAACACGACAGAGAGACTGACTGGGTTATTTTTAAACATGTCTTAAAGCAGAAAATGAATGTATCGTATAATGAGCTGGAATTCATTTCAATTTTGTGCTCATTGTTAACCTTTTTGCAGAGCCGCCGTGTCACAGTCGCGCCTTTGAGTAAAGGACAGGGCTTTGTGCTTTGTGAGCTAAATGTCTACCTGGAAAAAAAGATTTATTTTAGTGTTATTCAGGGAAGACTCATCGGCTGAGCGTGTATTTTAAATCCTCTAAAAGCAGTGAATTTGATGCATCACTTGATTTACTTTTTAATTACTGATTTTATTTCTTTTTTCCACCTTTAAATCCCTTCTAGGTGGCACGGTGGTGTAGTGGTTAGCACTGTCGCCTTGCACCTCCAGGGTCCAGGTTCGATTCCTGTTTCTGTGTGCATGGAGTTTGCATGTTCTCCCCGTGCTTAGTGGGTTTCCTCCGGGTTCTCCAGTTACCTTCCAAAGACCTGCAGATTAGGCTAATTGGTGTTCCCAAATTGTCCAAAGTGTGTATGTGTGTGTGCCCTGCGATACCCTACCTCGTTCCCTATGTCTCCTGGGACGCCTGTGACCCTGTATACAGGATCAAGCAGTATAGGCGATGAGTGAGTGAGTAAATCCCTTCTTAATTGTTTTTATTGTGACAGAAATTTTGTTTCATTTAAAAGGTACACATTATTTCTTTCCTTTTGAGAATTTATAGTACATTAGTTTTTTTGGTTTTTAGATTTTATCATTTTATTTATTTTGTAAAGCACTTTCCATCTAGGAAGCTCTGTAGTCCAACTAGAAGCCATGTTTGAACTTCTGGTCAATATTCACTCACACATTCACACACTACGGGGTATTTGGGACGCCAATTAGCCTAATCTGCATGTTTTTGGACTGGAAACCGGAGAACCCAGGAAGAAACCCACCAAGCACAGGGAGAACATGCAAACCCCATGCACACAGACCCGATGTGGGAATCGAACCCAGAACCTGAAGGCGCTTACATATTGTTTCTTCCCCCCCGCCCAAGCTTTTTTTTTTTCCACTGCCACTTTTCTTAACCGAAACCACCAAGACAAGTTTATCAATAGCAATCCTTCAAGCAGCACAATCTCTTAGTAATCTATTCCATCAGTCCCTTTCTTCGAGAAAGTAAATTACAATGTCCACACAGCTTAATTACGAAGCTGATTTGGGCTCCTGGGGATGAGATAGATATTGGGAGAAAAAACGTGATGAAAGACCTTTTTCCCTCTCTCTTTTCTCATCCCAAGCTCTTTGCTTCCTGTCAAATCGGGAGGCCCAGAGCAAAGACGATTTTCCCCTAAGTTACTCTAATCCAGATCGATACAGATCAGTGGGATGAACTACGGAGACTCGGCTGATGGAGTGAATATAGGCCACATTAAGGGATGATTTCATTTCCATTCCAAGCAGGTGTTCATCATGAAACCTTCTTTCTCTTACGTCCCTTCATGATTTTGCTAGAAAGAAAACAGCAGGAGTAGAAAACGATTAAAGAGGATACAGCGGTTTGGAGAAATCCAATTGGCACTATTACTCAAAATTAGTAGTGTTACCAGCTACACTATTAATTTACTACGCAATAATTAGCTGAATATCATAAGGGAATAAGGATATCTAGATCTCCTGGTAATATCTACTGTAGATACCATGATAGTATATCGTGCTAGTTGTTTATTACTGTTATAAAGACGGTCACTGACTGACTGCTACAGCTGTGAGCACTTTGTAAGTCTGATGGATGAGGCTCATGTTTATTATTATTTGAATTATCGACTGTTGAGTACATAGTTTCGCACATTCAATAGATCTGAGAGATGTAATCCAATAAACATTAAGATATTTTTTTCTATGCAGAAATCCATCCACCCACCTCCAGAGATATACAGCCTTCAGACAGTACTGTACATAAAACATTGTCCAAGGGGCGTTCAAGCCAGTCTGCGACTTTTGAATAGTAGAACTATCTTTATTTCTCTATATAATCCCCTGCTACACTAGTGCACCTATCCCAGTGTTTTACTAGTGCTTGAATACCCTCAAGTGGTCTATAGTTAGTACGCCAGTGCCATGATCAGTCTGCCTGTTTCATGTCTGGAACGCTGGCCTCCCAGGAACTCCTTAAATGACCGACTTGGAGCGAGTTCAGGACTGTATGGGGGATGTGGCAATAAGACACGTGCAAGTGGTGTTTGTGTGTACAGTTTCCACAGACAGATGAGTCTCTTCTGATGATTTTTAAGGATCAGGCGTTCCACTCGCTGAAACGTTCTTGTGAAGAGCAGTGCAGGACGCATGGACATACAGCCAAGTCCCAGTTTGACTTGAACGTGCTTTGTATATCAGTAGTAAACCTTGATTTCGTCTCAATCAAAAACAGTCTGTGTCAGTATAATGGACAGTGTGATGTAGTAGTGGGATGTTTAATAATTCAATTCCTACATTTTAATAAAATTATATAGGAGGTTCCCATGTAGTCTTAAAGCAATTACTTTAAAGGGGCTGCCCCTGTTTAGAGTGATCCTACTCTCACATTGCCACTCCATGTCCAAAGATCTCAGAGCGATAATGGGAATATGGAAGAAGGCATCTTAGTAGGGGTTTGTATCACAAATATAATAATGAGCCTCAAAAAACAAAAACAAAAACATGAGGAAAATCAGTCGTGCGTGTAGGAGTAATCCTGCTACACCTGTCTCTTCTAGATCCCTTCGTATGGTGCCAGGAGATGCCAGGTGCCCTGCCAGGTGCCCTCACCGGCCGGCTTTGGCAGCACATGCACAAAAACACACAGTCAGGGGCATCACACAGGCTAAACAATGTTTTACATGGAAGTAGGTCACGTCCCATCGGAGCTTGTCGGCTTACTCCATTCTCATTTGCACAGATAAATGCTATTCAAACGGCCCACGAAAGGGTTTCCCATAAAGCTTTATGGATTATGTTTCAGAGAGCAACTTGGCTACGTGTCACGCAGACGGAGCTGTTAAACCAAGTCCCACTGCGGACACGGCACCAGCACCACCTGGGTCTGCCATGCTTCCACTACAACACATAATCACCCAGATAAACACCCGCTAATACAGTGTCTGGCCTCAGCTTTCTTATCTCAGATATCTCTCTCTCTATCTCCCTTTACGCACGCACACACACACACGTACACACACACGCACAGTAGGTAAACTGTTTTTTTATTTATTTCATATCTTACATTTCGAATAGATGCGATCAGCTGATCTGTTAGATGAGATCAGCATGTCAGCGTTCATGTTTATTACTCACATTCTTATAATGCATGTATTCATGTGCAATGAAAAGGACAACAATAGCTTAGAAAGCGATAGAAACGTCTGTTTATTTCGACTGTAAAGTGCTGTGCCATGCCAAAGAAAAAGCGTAGTATCTCAAATATTTAAGCGATGACGTCACTGTGCTTGAAAAGACTAAGCAGCTATTAATTGTGTTGAGCAGTAATGGGAGAAATGGGAGACTACACACTTTTCGGGGGCTGTGTGTGTCCTTTTAATGTCCAGTCTAAATTTGGTGGCTTACTACACACTTGGTAAGATGGCGGTGAAGTGGACCCAGAAACCATGATTTATTCCTGAAATTGAGTTACTGCTTGGTCAAGTGGGTTTATTGTGGGTTCTCAGCTCTGGTTCATTCACTCACTTATCAGCTATACCACTTGGTACACACTGGACATGCTGCCAAAGCTGCCATATTCATCACATCTGGGAACGCCAATTTGCCTAATACTCCTTGCACACAGACCCCGAGGCTGGAATCGTACCCGGAAGCTGCAGGTGCAAGGTAACAGTGCTAACCACTGTGCCACCCCTGCTCTGGTTCCATCTCCCAAAAACACAAATTACTCCTAGTAGTCACTCACTCATCATCTAGTGGGGGGCCAGGAGCCTACCCCAAGAGACCTAGGGCTTGAGGAGTGGTACACCCTGGACCTGGCGTGGTAAATCCCAGGACACTACGGGCAATTTGGGAACCCCCATGTCTTTGGACTGTGGGAGGAAACCGGAGTACCCGGAGAAAACCAACCAAGTCCATTGAGAACATACAAACTCCATGCACACTGAGCCAGGAATCGAACCCGGACGTGCAAGGCAACAGTGCTAACCACTAAGCCACCATGCCGCCTCTTAATAGTCTTAATAATAAACGGCTGTATGTGTGTGCTCCCTCCTAGTGATCCCATGACTCCATGCGATACACCATGACCATGATGGTTACTAAAAGCAGATTTAAACATTAAGACAAGAATGTAGCACAAACCTATTTGATATCATCCTCTTTTCTATTACATGATTATGTTCTTTAATATTACTCGCTTCTGCGTCCACATTCTTTAGGACAGTCCAGTTCCTCTACTAAGTGGATGAGTCTCCCTGTGAGGTCGCTGGAAGCCGGTTCACAGCGCTCCTGTCCGCCTCACACGGTGCAGCGCTTCATTTCGCTAATTCACCAAGGGATTAAGAAAGCACAAAGTGAATTTACACACAGGAGGAGAAAAGCCTCTTTAATCTGCGTTCTGTCCGGCCCTGATCGGTTCAAAACTCCAGGGCGGCCCAAGCGTAAAATCCTCTCTCACAGCGACGCGGGGGATTTTAAGGCAGACTCGGGAACCGTGCAGAAAGCCTGTGAGCGCCACAGAAACAGAAAACACTACAGTCACCAGGGCCTGTTCAAAAACACTCGCAGAATGTGGCTATGATGTTATTTTTGTAGCCCTATTCTCAGTCGCAAGGCCAATATATGGCTCAGTTAAAGCAACAAAAAAGACAAAAGGGATTGTACTGTAGCGTCTTTTGAAAGATGTAGCTGTTACTCATACGTATAAGTTTGTTGCTTGGTTCTTTAATGAGTATGAAACAGCAGCTCCAGCGGTAGTTCCAAAATGGAAACCACATGTTTTATAATAATGGTTTCTACAGTAATACTAATACTAATTTGTTACAGTGTCTGGCCAAGAAAACTCTAAGGTCACACTCTAAGATTTCATTCGGCCGCCTCAAGCTTTGATTAAAAGCAATACAGTGGACGATTCATGTGTGAAAATGATTCCTCATGCTCCCAGAATCAAGCTTTCACAATCTAGGAAAATAATCCACTGATGAGATAACCAGAACATTCAGGTAGTCAATCAACACCCAGATCATACCACTGCCTCAAGAGGCTTGTACAAAGGCCACGAAGCATGATCTCTGTATGAACTACATTCTGCTGTCCTTCTCTTTAACCATGCAACTTCACCAAGAGTTTAAGTGATTTTTTCTGACTGCATTTCTGCAAGTTGATGGTTCAGCACTATACTATATTCCAGCATATAATTTCATCTCCTTAGTTGTTTTCTTTGCTTGATGCAGGCCCATAATTTGAACCTTCTGTAACCAGTGTTGTTAGACGTTTCTTTTTAAATAACTAATTACATTACAAAATTACTGTAATCAGTTACATTACAGCGTTACTTTCTGATAAAAGTAACGGTAAAGAGCTCGCCCTATCATCCGGAGATCGCGAGTTCAGTTCCTGGGTGATACTGTAACCTATCGCAGGTCTGGAGAGAGCTGATTGGTCAAGCTGTCTCAGAGGGGAGGGATGAGAGGTACTTAGTCTGTGAGCTCACGCAAGCGGAAGGAGCGGATAGCGCTGTCCTCCGAGTGTGTTACGCCGCCCCCAAAGGTGCATGCGAGCAGTTCGAAAAGATATGATCGATTGGCGTCACGTGGTTCGGAGGAAACATGTGATAGTCTTCGGTCCTTCCGACTGAGTGGTAGTAGTAGCCTTAATGTGGGAGCCCCCTAGTGACGGGGAGGAAATTGCACACGACTAAATTAGGGAGAAAATCAGGGGGGAAAAATTGCTTTTCCATTGCAGAAGATGAAAACTCCTTTGTGATTCCTCATGCATGTTGTTTTAGTCAAGACCGTTATAATTATTCTACCATCATCACTCAGCGAAGTTTGGCCCACAATCTGTTAACTACTAATAGCCTTATCTCACCTACGCGTTTTCGCGCGGTGGCCGTAAGTACGGTTCATCATGATTCACCGCGAGTTTTGGCGCTGTGATTAGGTTTCCATCTTTCCGCGCGTCGGTCCTCGCATAGTCAAACCGCATAGGTGAGATAGGGGTATAACAGCAGGAATAACAGAGGGGGGGCGTTATAGAGGTTGGGCTTGTAGGAGACTTTCACACACACACACACACACTAACGAATTGGGAATGACTGCTGTATGGCTCACAGATTACATAAATTGTCTGAATAACGGATTACATTTTTTTAAAAATAACAAAATAACTAAGTACTTAAATGGCGGACCTAACACGGTAGATTACTCATTACATCAAAAATGTTCTACTTTGTAACGTGTTACACCCAACACTGTCTGTAACAGACAGGTAGTGTACTAATGTATACGAATACTATGTGAAAGTATTCTATTATGTGTACTAGTGATAAATGTGCTGTTATTTAACAAATCTGCATCCTTCCTATCAAGCCTTCACATTACAGTAACTATAAAATGGAAAAAGTAAATATGCATTATTTTATGCATTTACTATAGTAATAATGCATAGTGTGTGCTGCTATTATTATTATTATTATTATTGTTATAATTTTTAATGAGCTTACTATTGAGATAAATCCTGTCTCTGATTATTTCTCTACAACAGCACGCCGTAGCACGAGTTCTAAATGATACACCATTATATTTCCACCGACACGCAGCAATTACCACCGCGAAGACTTTGACAGCGTAAGATGTAAATTAGTCCTAAAAGTGCATGGTCCTACAGAGAGCTTTACTTGCTCGGGACCTTGATCAAATATTCAGCAGTGTGTTGAGCTGAGACAGGTATCAGGCGTTTGAGCACTGAACAGAATTAATGGCCATTTCCATTAGGACATCCCATACACACTCGTACCAGCACAGCAACACATCCTTGTTCCACATGCGTGCTGGCGAACTGCTCGACTACTGTGAAAAGGTGCACTGCCTGCGCATAACTCAGCTTCTTTTCACACAGACAGGAAATAAATTCATTCCTACAGTCCACCTGAGCCTCCAATAACGAACTGGACTGTAACTTAAACACATCTCCTGTTATACTGAACTTCCAGTCTCACACAGTGTGATGCAGATCAATCCCTGCTATCCGTTTTTACCCAAATGAGGTTGGGTTCCCTGTTGAGTCTGGTTCCTCTCAAGGTTTCTTCCTATTACCATCTCAGGGAGTTTTTCCTTGCCACTGTCGCCGTCGTCCTCGGCTTGCTCATCAGGGACAGTCTTATCATTTTGATTCATACATGTTCACATCTCATACAAGCTTAAAGAATTCTTTTGATTGTGTAAAGCTGCTTTGCGATAATGTCAATTGTTAAAAGCGCTATACAAATAAAATTGAATTGAATTTACACCCACCCTAATAGCAAGAAGAGACACGTACGCCCTGCAAGGCAACCATTCAGACGCAGCCATGATGTAATGCACCAGTACTAGCACACTACTCTTCTAGTCTCCTAGAGTTCTAATCTGTTGTATAAAATGAATAAGATGTATAAAATTTACATAGTTTGCGTTCCTACTTCATCAACGATGGCTGTGCAGTTCAGAGGAAGAAATTGGCAAGTTTTTCATGCATATGCAGATGTTGGCGGAGACAGATGGCCTTGGTGACCTCGATTCAAACCAGGAGTGTACTACTTCTATAGGACTGGTATACTAAACTAGTTCATTAATAAATCTAGTATGGTAGAAACCTAGTACAGGAAGTCCCTGAGTTACGAACGAGTTCACATTCCGGGAGCATGTTCCTAAGTCGAATTCAATCGTAAGTCTGACAAAGTGAGCCTTTTTTGCGTGGTGGCCATAAGTATGGTTTAGAGTTTTTGCAGTTTGATCAAAATTTTAATGTTTAACATGTTTCATGTTTTGGTGGTCCTCGCGGAATCTTGCGGACCCGGCAGAACCTCGGTCATTCACGGTGCCTAACACTGCGTATCACCGCAAGTCAAACCGCGTAGGTGAGGTAGGGGTGTTCTACACCTTTGACACAAATATACAATGTAAAGCATGAAAAAACAAAAACACAGATTTGGTGTTTTGGTTCCGCATTATACTCTTGCAACACTGTGGCAGTGGCGCCACCTGACCTCATTTAAAGGCAGTCCTGGGAAGTCATCAGGGGGAGGACATTGCTACATGGTAATTACTGCACGCTTGAACGAACAGCATTTTGTCTCAGAGCTGTTTCGGACTATCAACTCGTTGAGGATTTTCCGAAACATTCACCATCGGGCCAGCTTTACAGGACAGCCATTTTCTATCATTGTGCTTCCGGACTGATTCATTGAAACCGGTGAGGCTGACTTACCACACCCCCAAATGTACACACATACAATATACTGGACTCTGGACATTTTATACATTCACTTACACACTGAAAATATAGTATATAATTGTAACTATTGGTATATGGTGCACTGCAGTGTCATTTTTTGTACAATGTGAGTTTCTTCCGCGATTTGTTTGCATCTACGAATGTGTATCTGTGGAAATTCGTAACTCGAATGTTCGTAAGTTGGGGACTTACTGCATTACCTCTTATTATATCAGTCTAGTACACCACTATGTCTAGTACAGTACTCTTATTTCTTTAGTATTGTGTGCTGATGTAGTACATGACTAACTGTAGCCCTCTGGAGCCGTACTCTGCCTTACGATTTCAAAACTTAGGATCTGTCAATCAAACGCCAATCAGTCACAGTGCCACAAGTTCATTATTGTCTTTTATCATTTGCTGTAATTATACAGACAGAGGCATACAATCTGAAGACAACTGTTAACTTGAAAAGCCTTGTCAAAATGACAAGTAAAAGAAATCCTTAAAAGAAAAAAGACAAAGCAAAATGGATGTCTTTTTCTAAAGCACAACAATGCGACCGTTCGCTTCTTCAGATTTAATTAATGATTTGCCACCACATGCAATAGGGAGCACAAAGGATACGGGTTCTAGCTGAGGCACAGCAGCATGACTGACAGCGCGGACACTTGCTGAGAGACAAGCGCATAAAACTTTCATCAAGGATATGTGTGTGCGTGTTTGTGCACTAAAATATATGACTTATGTGCTTTAAGAGGTGAAAAAAAAGAGGAATAAAATTTCCCTTATGAACGCCATTACATCCTTCACCTAATGAAACAAGATCCGAGCAGTCGTCTGTGTGGGTTCTTTATAAGGGATCAGATCTTTAAAGCACCTCCAGGCTTTTAGTGATGATTTTTTAAATTTGGTTTCACTCTCTGGTTTACAGTCCTGCTGGCCTGCAGGGTCCTTCAACAAACTTCAAATAAATTAAAATTGCTGCAGTGCGGCCTGTATGGACGGGTATAATAGATGCATCATTCGTAAAGGAGTATTCATTATTATGGCAATGTGCAAAAGTTTGGGCACTCTAAGAGTTCCAGAGTCTCAGATTCCTTTCACAAGGTTTCAGGCCTTAATCAGCTCGTTAGATCTGATGCATGAGAAAAAAAGATTTAGCAGACTCAGGAGTGGAGGTGCACCGTTCCACAAGACCTTCATGGAAGAGTCAGCAGAAGAAAACCTTACCTGCGTCCCCCATCATAAAATCCAACATCAGAAGTATATATCAGGAAGACCACACACAAGACCTGCAGTTTTGTAGATGCTCTGAGCCAGTTATTTAGACATCACAATTTGGCCTTTGTCAAAGTCACTCAAATCCTTATATAAACTTAGAGAAATGGCTATTCCCTTGCTGTCTAAGGCATCCTACAGTTTGTATACACTTATTATTCACTTACACTGTATCACTCTGGGCAACATGCATTTTTAATGCCAGAGGTCAGAGGAGAATGGCCAGACTGGTTTGAGCTGACAGAAAGGCAACAGTAACTCAAATAACATCTCATTTTAACCAAGGTATGTTGAAGAGCATCTCTGAACACACAACACAACAAGACTTGAAGCAGTTCTGCTACAGCAGCAGAAGATCACACCGGATGCTGCTCCGATCACCTAAAAAACAGGAAACTGAAGCTACAGTTCTCATTGGATCACCAAAATTTAACAATGAAAGATTGAAAAAAACATTGCCTGGTTGCTCTGATGAGTCTCGATTTCTACTGTGACATTCAGATAGTAGGGTCAGAATTTGGCAGAAACCAAATGAAAGTGTGGCTCCATCCTGCCTTGTATCAATGGTTTATGCTGCTGGTGCTGAAATAGTGTGGGGGATCATTTCATGGCAAACTTTGAGCCCCTTAGTACCAATTGCGAATCGTTTACCAATTTAGCTTTGTTAATGCCACATCCCACCCATGTTTCATTGTCCATCCCTTTATGACCACAGGATAATGTGCCATGCCACAAAGCCAAAATCATCTTAAACTGGTTTCTTGAACATGACAATGAGCTCACTGTACTCAAACGGCCTCCACAGTCAATATGTCAATATGCACCAAAATCTCTAAGGAATGCTTTCAGCAGGTGGTTGAATCTATGGCACAAAGAATTAAAGGAAGTTCTGAAGGCAAAAAGGGTTTCAGCCTAGTACTAGACAAGGTCTATGTAATGAATTGTACAGTGAGTAGATAGATAAATAGATAGATTCGTCATTACATTATTATCATCAGTAGTAATGGTTTTATACAAATGAATACCATGGTGTCCATATTGCAGTTTTACTCTTCCTTATTTTTTTAAGTAATTGATTTGTATGTGCTTGATAGGTGTCCTAGTATAGTTTTGTAATCTCTATTAAGAATACAGAGTTTTTAATTAAAGACTATGTAGATACATTATGGGGAAATAATAAAGTACATTGGAGTTACCTTCAGGTCAGTGCTATGAATATTAAGACAGTAACAAGGATATTAATAGCTAGTACACTGCATTTACTGTTAATTAGTTGTCATACAGCAGGACATGGCATTACAGTAAACGGCTTGATTCACATCAGGACACTGAGGATTCAGTTTGACCGATACATCATTTGCAAAACAGATATTAAAAGAGGCGGTAACATGTACATCAAAGATTAATAAAAAATGATTAGTATGTGTTTCATCAAGAGGCAGTAGGGTGGCTTAGTGGTTAGCTCTGTCGCCTTACACCTCCTGCATCTGTGTTCGAATCCTGGCCAGATTCGATTCCCGCCGCCGTGTGTGCATGTTCTTCCTGTGCTTGGTGGGTTCCCTCCGCGTACTACAGTTTCCTCCCGCTGTACAAAGACATGCAGATTAGGCATGTATGTGTGTAGTGTATGTATGTGTGTGCCCTAAGTCTCCAGGCCCCCCGCGACCCTGTATAAAGGATAAAGTGGGATAGGCCATGTGTGAGTGAGTGCTATCAAGAATAGATGCTTCAAATGTTTTTAATTCATCACCATTAGCTACTTTACCCTGACTATTTCCCACTATCCACTGTTCACTTTGCTGATTTTATTTCAGCTGAATCAGAATCAATCACCTTCCAATGTACCGTAGTAACAGATCATGAACGTAATACAAATCTGCGGCTTTTAATGCATAAATTCCACAAATGTAATAAATAAACCACAAATGTTTTTAATTTCGCATCTGTGGGAAATTTATTACATTTGTGGAATTATTACATTAAAACTGCAGATTTGTATTATTTAGATTTATGATGTCTGTGGGTTGTTATTACACTGATGAATGTTAAACAGGATATTCAGATGATCCAGCCTATAATTTATTCATATAGAAGGCATAGAAGATTAATTTTCGTAGTAGATTACCTTAATCATGCATTCCTACGGTATACATTACATACAAATGTCACTAAATTGTTTTTATCTCCAATATTTAACTTTCAAGTTACTTTAAAAACATCTGTCACGGCGTGTGCCTGTGATGGGCGTGTGTCTCAACCTGTTGTGCCTCCTCGCTCACTCCATAGGCTCCCTATGTATTAACCGCCAACCC
>JAQQZT010000020.1:13280838-13294830 GCA_030068275.1 Clarias platycephalus | reverse complement strand
CCCGTTCATTGCGCCCCACCTGTCATGTCTGTATTCCCCACTAGTGGGGCGCGCCCCACACTTTGAGAACCACTGCTGTAGAGCATGATGCACATATTTAAAAAAAAAAAAAAAAAGGGAGCCAGAAAAAAGGGGGTTTCGTTTTTTTTATTAGTTCTGGAGGCGAATTCTTAAGGCGAAAATTCATAGCATGATATGAATTTTCCTGTAAGAAAAAATGCAAATGCATATAATCAGTTCAAAAATATTACCAATATTACTAAAAAACGTGTGAAAAACTACATAGCTTTTGAATGCATGCTGAAGGCAGTGTTGGTATCATGGGTTGACTCTTTCGAAACTTGTTCGCATTGCTTTCCACTGATACAAAGGCTTATGGACGTATGCGCAACTTAGCCAGCATTCAATTCGATTTGTTAGTTCGCTCGCATACTGAAAATTATTTGTATGTCAAAGGCAAATTTCTTGTAAAATTTTCATCCTTAAGGCGAAAATTCATAAGGCGGAGCATTCGTATGCCAAGGTTCCACTGTAATATTATATCAGTGTCCAAAACAGTAAGGCACAGGACCATTAAAACAGGTCTCTAGTGTGACTGATAAATAAAAAATGTGGGGGAAAAACCCATTCACTGCTTTTTGTCCTTTTTCCATTTTTGTATTGACTGGGACTGGAACAAGCCAATAAGATAAGCCTCCCCCCCCACCCCCACCCCGCCCAATGTGACCTCATATAAGACGATACCCAGCCCTGGCTTGTTGCTCAGCTGCAATCTGCTCTTCTAAGTTCATAACATTCATAACAGCATGTTCAGAGGTGGAGTGAAATAAAGGACGTCTGAAATATAAAACATGCATTATCTGAGAGGCATTTCAGCTAAAATATTAACACACACACTCAAGTGGGCTCTGAAACCTGTGTTCACTTCTTAAAGACATAATAAAATATGAAACATTTAAAGATTCCTCAGGTCAAATATTACTTTTTTAACATTTAGCTTCACTTGGTGACTAATTCTCCCCCTCTCTCTCCCTTTCTTGCCTCCCTTGCCCCTTAATCTCTCTCTCTCTCTCTCTCTCTCGCTACATATGGCACTTCTAAGACACCAGTGGTCCTGACCCCTTCTGCTCCCCGGAGCTGCCTGATCCATCCTTGTGCCCTTCGTCTGTTTGGAGTTGTTGTTGCATGGAGACCACTCACCTCTGCTGAGTACCCATGTGAGCCCATGTGGTCTGATTTAAGATGTGATAACTGAGGACAGTTCCACTTATGAAGATGGTTTTGGACTTTATTGATGCCGACTGTTTTTCTGTGAAAGTGTGTTACTGCAAATGCTTGAATGGGTTTAGGACCAAAACTACAGCTGGTAACTTGAACAAAATGAATTTTATTTTAACTTAACCACCTTTCCTGTCATGCAATTACTCTTTCAACCTCAGAGCACAGAGATTCTTTTTTATACTCACACTACCTGGTATCACCCAAATGAGAACGGGTGGACAAACTAATAAATGAACTGACAAAGAACGGGTGAACACAAGCAACAGATCAATGACAGAACACTATCATGAGAAATGCACATGATATGAACCCAAAACAAAACCTTGAGGAGTGAAATAACCTAAAGTTTTTTCGAAAAAATATTATTTGCCTTTTGCACGTCATTCCACATCTAAATGGCAAAAAGCAGATATTAGCGACCTTAGTTACGGATTCAAGTTCTCCCCGTCACTGAGTCGGGAGGGCTGAAGACTATCATGTGTTTCCTCCGAACCACATGATGCCAGCCGACCACATCTTTTCGAACTGCTCGCTCACACACCGTTGGGGGCGGCGTAACACACTCGGAGGACAGCACTATCCGTTCCCTCCGCTTGCGTGAGCTCGGAGACGCCCCTGATTGGCCTTAGAGCCGTGATTCATGTGGGAGCACGAAGTACCTCTCATTCTTTCCCTCTGAGAGAGCTCGGCCAATCAGCTCTCTCTAGACCTCTGGCTGCAAGAGGCTACAGCATCACCCGGGAACCGAACCAGCGATCTCCTGATGAAAAAGCGAGCACTTTACCACTGCGCCACTCGGAGGCGATCACTGTTGCATCATCTTAAAAAACAATCTGTCTTCGTAGTATTTGCTTCTAAGTCTATGGCCTCTGAACCGCCCATGTTGTATTTCACAGCTAACCTGAGCTACAATGCTAACAAGCCTCTAACACAAAGTTTAATCCTTATACATAGGTCTGAACAAGGGCACTACGTTACACTGGTGTGTGAAACATGTGATCGTACATGCTACACTAGCCTCACTAGCTTACAATTTTACGCTATTAAACCACAGAACAGGTAGTTATCTATTAATTCGAAAGCTTGAAATGTCAGTATTAGTTACCTACACATCATTTTATGAAGCGTAAATATTCTCAGCACAGTCGTCTCATTTTCAATAGCAGCACTGAATTAGCTGAACCAACACCTCACCAAATCCAGGTGGAATCACATTTATAATCACTTCAGGAAAACAGATCAAACTTGTACAAATTATTATCCTTATTACCTTCTTCATCCATTATCACACACTTTTCTTTTGAATAAGTTAAGAAGTCCACCGCGACATACCGTGTATGAACATAACCAGCCGGACAGAAGCTATCATTTGTTAGGTCGCTCTTTTTTTCTGTGTGACAAATTATCAAGTAATCCAGTAGGCAATCAGATAATCATCAGCTAATCTTTCAGTGCTTTGTTTTTTGTGCATTTTGAAATCCTCGAACGTAAATATCAATGAAAATACATACTAGCCTAATGGCGGCCTTCTTTTATCGCGCGCTTACGTCATGCTAGTCAGTTGCCTCCAAAAGGTCAATTAAATAAACCTCTGAGAATCTGAAGAGGCAAAGAGCGACTCAGATACTAAATTCCCACCGATGTTAATCTGCCATTAATGTGAGCTAGTTTACTAGCCGCTAGCAAGAGGTAAATAGACAATAAAAGCTTTAAGAACAAATGTGTCTACAATTACAGGTTGCCATTTTTCAAGCCTAATATTTGTCTCCTTCTTTGTAGACTAGAATGTCTCCATCTTTATGCATGCCAAGAAGTCATAATTCCGAAGAAATTTCAGATTTTCCGAACAGAGTCCGGACTGTCTCAGAGCAAATACGAGGGGCGTTCAAGTCAAACAGGGACTTGCGATGACATTTCTTGTGAATGAAGGCACAAAACCGACTGACATTTGCAGAAATCTTCGAGCAGATTACGGTTATGAGACTCTTAGCTGCAGTAAGGTGCGACCCCACTGCACTGTTCAAGTGAGCGTTCAGCGACTGAAATTCCTAATTCTTGAAAATCGACGAATAACTTGTCGGCATCCTACCGAAGAGACACATACGTCAATGAAAAGTGTACACACAGTCATTCACTACCATGACTTTAAACCATTACAGGAACTCGGCTGTACGGTTCTGACCTCGCAGCGGGCTGCTTCTACATGTTCGAGTCATTAAAGGAGGTCCTGGGAGGCCAGCGTTTCAAAGGTGAAGCAGGCAGTCATGAATCATGGATCTGGCGTACTGAGAAAACCTTCTACTTTAAGCGCATTATTGTAGCAGGGGATTATACGGAGAAATAAAAGGAGTATTTAATCTCAGAACTGTGTTCTGCACAATCAGAAGTCAGTAATTCAATTTAAAGAAAGGGTCAAATATCCACTGATCGTCCTTGGCATTCCGAAAGACGTCTTCGTGCTGTTCTGTTCAGAAGAGCAACCTTGTTTAAGACACTAATGGAAAATCGACAAAGCATTAATAATGTATTAATGGATAAACTTTACTTGCTCATACATTTATTTTGTCCATTCTGCATGCCTGTTTTATGAGCATTTACAAATTCCTATAAATATCCAGTCACATTCATAAATCCTGCTGCTTTAAATCAAGGTACTGTAACACTATGGAAATGCTTTTCTTCCTTTAACTTAGCATTTTACGCAGCAAGTATAGATCATTTTAATGAAGTCAAATAATGAAATCAGAACGGCTCCCGTTTATCAGCAAGAGAGATCTAACAAAGCATTCCTCTATTTAGTGGATGAGGAGGTTTCCTTCACTACACACTTTGCTATACAACTTCACAAACGACCGGCAATAATCGCCACCGTATCGTCGTTACGTCCATTTAAACAGCCGTTTCGCTGCTCTCATTCAGAGTAAATTACATATACTAATATGCTATTCTGTACAGTGGGTTTAAAGAAGTTAAATAAATGTCACGCGGCTTCTCAGGGGCTCGCACGCAGCAGGATCAGTGGTAATACGCCAGCCCAGGAGGGAATATGAACAGCTCTCGGTCTGTAATATATAACAGCTTTTTAACAGGGCTTTCATGCAGATATACCGCAACCAGAGTAGGATTACCACTAAGAACCATTCAGTGTGGAGAACTGATGTGACTCGTCACTGAAGTGCCATACGCTTGAACCGCGGTCGCTTAGTGGCTCCGGACCACCAGGGGGGTGAGGTGGTGGGGGGCCTTGAGGCTGAAAATAGATATGCCAGAAAGCATGTTTTAGTACGGTTTGGTGAAAAGGTTTGCATATCAGGTGGTCTGCTTCTAGTGTGAAAATGATAGAGAAAGTCAAGTCATGCCGTGCTGAATTTTGGGCAATACGATTTTTTCACACCATTTCAAGAAGATCATGTTGTGTTTCATGTTCGTAAGCTGAAGTCTGGGTTTAGATTTTCTGCTTTGATTCTGAAAAGAAATAAGGTAAGTCAGTGGTACTTCTTCAAGAACTGTCATAGTAGGTCACACCATCATTCAAGGAGATAACTGGTCAACAGAATATGTATTTGCTAAAAATAAATGAGTGCCTCTGGACCTGTACGAGTGTGACTGTGCATTCAGAGTTTTCCGGTGTGATCCCTCACCCAGCCTTTGCAAATCAATTCACGAACAATTCACCTCTATGATGTACCTTCTAGAAGTTAAAGGCATATAAAGTGTGAACACTCAATTCAAAAAGCAAGCTAATTTACACTGCATGGTTATTTTAGTGAAGTGCATTAGTCCTGGGTTGCCAAGTTACATGGAGCTCTGCCATTTATCGTTATTAGTCCATCCAAATACCACTACTTGGCACTGAGATCTAATTTCTCCCGACAGGGTCTCTTTTCTTTCTTTTTCACCTTCTTCATCTATTACCTTCGCTACCACATTTAAATAACTTCTCATCCAAAACCAAAAAAAAAAAAAAAACATGCCACACACCATGATGCATCTTCAACTTCTTTATAGAAACTGCAATTAATGTCCAAAGTTATCTGACAGAGATAAAAATTAATTTGACATTGACATTTGACATTGAAATGGTCTCTAATGCACCTACTCGTTTTTGCCAGTGTTGATCGTCCGCAACAAAAATAAAATCTAAATGACATGTAGCTACCTTTAATCCTGTGAGAGACTCTCTCCTCGAGACCACCAACTTGCAAAAGAGACGCATCTGTCTGTGGTAACTGTACACACAATCATTCACCAGCATCGCTTGAAAATTTCAGGAACTGGACTGGGAGTTATTGCCACATAACCCCCACCCCCACCCCCCCATCCAGATCTGACCTGATCTCCAGGCCAATTCCACATGTTTTTGCCATTAAAGGAGTTCCTGGGAGGCCAGTGTTTTGGACAGAAAAGAAGCAGTCTGATCATGGCTCTGGTGTACTGAGAAAACATTTTACCTTGATGGTGTCCAAGCACTATTTTATCACTGCGATAAATGGGACATATTATGTTATACTCTCACGACTGTGTTGTTATTCTGTGCAATCAAATAAAATTTTATTTGATCTCTCCTTATAGTATTCGTGTTTATCCTATACAATCTCTGTTAAATAGAGTTTACTACAGAAACAGGAATATACATATTAGAATGGGTGCATTAATATAAACTTGTGTTTTGAAATAAAGAACAACTTCTGCTGGTATAGAAAACTTCAAGCAGAAAGATTTGCGCACTCAGTAGCACTGTGGTCTTTATTGAAATAATTTTAACAGCTCTGGTTAGTACACAGGCATAAACCCCACTCTATGAAACCATCCATTCTGCATGGAGGACCACCCTCAGTGATTAATGCCTGGCCCAGAGCGGATTCCTCTCTGTTCTCGGATGAGCCGGAGGGAATCCGAGCTCGCCACAAACATTCCACCGTACACCACATTGTTACGCAGATAAAGGAGGGAATAAAGCCGGGCTTGAAAAGCTCCAGCAGATGGTAAGGACAGAGAACGTGAGCGGTCTGAGTCAGGGGCACCAGCTGTCACCCATTGTGGCTTCATCAGAACGCACACGCACACGCACACAAGACCCACATGCACACACACGTACACACAGCTGGAATTTGATTCTTCATTACACCATCGTTTCGCTTACACTTTCTATGCCACTTTGTCAGAAGAAAAGAAGCGCTCATCTATGGTAGGACAGAAATGTGCTCCATCACACTGACACACTGTAATCCTGTGCTTTGTAATTGCACTGCATACACTTCTGATACACTCCCCATCAACAAATCCCTCTCTCCCTCTCTCTCTCTTTCTTTCTCTCTCAGACAGACAGTCCAAGTAGACATGTCCTCCAGCTTATTATTTTCTTTCTGTTAAAATTTGCAGGTCATTTTTTTTTGTCATGCTTTGCTCAGATTTTGTGTGGAATCTTTAAAGTGCATTACTTATGATAACACACACATACACACAAGACAAAAGATGAGAGCTGGGGAAAAAATTCAGAAAAAAGAATTGCAAAATAAGATTCCTGTTCACCAAACCAGCTTCCTAATAAGGTTAAGAATTCAGGTTTTAACAAGATGATGCACAGAAATGAAATGCTTTTCCAGATACACACACACACACACACACACACACACAGGTGCATCAGGAAACAACCTGTTTATAATGCCTGGGCTGTAACCTTGTAACATTTCTTTTTGCAACACACAATACTGTTCTGGAAACGAATCACACACACACACGCACGCGCACACACATGCCCGCACGCGCGTGTCTTTAGTCATGCATCACGCATGCAACGAGATTAAAGAAAGAGCCCACGTCTTGCTCGCGCGTGCATGCAGGGGCTCGTGGATGGGCAGCGCGCGCGCGCGCGCGGGGGGGGGGGCACGAGCGCCGCGCGTTCTCCGCTCACCTGGTGAAGACTCTGCGCATCCTGTGCAGCAGGCTGGGGGATGCTGGAGCTGCGGCTGCAGGTCCGGGCTCCGTGTTAGGAGACACATGATTGTGGAGCTCGGGCTGAATCATTCTCTCTCTCTCTCTCTCTGCTGGAAATGTGTGTGTGTGTGTGTGAGTCAGTAAGCGCAGGGCATGGCGATCTGTTTTGTTTCTGTTTTCTTTTTTTTAGCTCTCCATCCTGCTGCTGAGAAAGAAAGGAAAAATCAGGTGTTCATATCCAGGATGCGAACGAAGGACGTGTGTGTGTGTGAGAGAGAGAGAGAGTGTGTGTGAACGCCAGCGCCGGACTGAAAGACTGCCGCTGCTTTGCTCCAAGACGATGAGCTTTCAATTAAAGCCTTACGGAGCTCAGCCACCAGGGGGAGCACTTTCACTCTGACTGTCACCTGGTGCTGTTACACAAAATTAACCAACACAGTCAGGTGTTTAACTCTCAGTTCATTCTAGAAGGTGTCCCAAAAGCCTCTAAACCTAATATGACATAAGATTATATAACAACATTCTATAACACAACACAATATAACATCTTCTTCCATATACTGTGGTATCTCGGCGTACGAATGCCCCGCCCTCACAAATTTCTCACCTTAAGAACCGGAATTTTGCAAAACATTTGCCTCGGCAAGAAAAGAACGACGAAATGGAGCCGAACCGAACACTGGCTAAGTTGCACGTATATCCAGGAGCCGTTCAACATCAGTGGAATGCCAAGCGAAGCAAGTTTATGTATTGTTTTGTGTGTTTTTTTATAGTGTAAGATTTAGTAAAGACATAGCACCATGGGTCTGAAAAGCAGGAAAAGTAAAATTTTCTAAAGTAGATTATGCCAAGATCATAATTTAAGGTTTACTGAGGTTTAATGACAGTTTATTTCATATTTTACTTCATTTACATGTCATTTACATGTTTTGATTGTTTTATATGCAAAAATATTGTGAAAATAATATTATAGTGTGTGAAATTGGTATTTATATAATATTTTTGGGTGGCTGGAAAGCAATATCCGTGTATTAAGCTATATCACATGAGATGAAGTGTTGTACTGCTGGATACAGCATGGCAGTGATACGGTTGTGGGAACAAAGTGGCAGCCCAAGTGCCGAAGGCATCACAACCGTGCTAAATCCAGAAATGCATTACGACCTCGATTGTGATGTTGCTTTCATACAACAATACCACAAAAAACATTTATTTGTTTCTTTAGTTTCTTTATTAAGGCGGCACGGTGGTGTGGTGGTTAGCACTGTCACCTTGCACCTCCAGGGTCCGGGTTCGATTCCCGGCCAGGCTCGATTCCCGTCTCTGTGTGCATGGAGTTTGCATGTCCTCCCCGTGCTGGGTGGGTTTCCTCTGGGTACTCTGGTTTCCTCCCACAGTCCAAAGATATGCAGGTTAGGTTGATTGACATTCCCAAATTGCCTGTAGTGTATGTATGTGTGTGTGTGTGCCTTACGATGGATTGGCACCCTGTCCAGGGTGTACCCCTCCTCGTGTCCTAAGCCTCCTGGGATAGGCTCCAGGCCCCCACGACCCTGAATACAGGATAAAGCGGTATAGAAGATGAGTGAGTTTCTTTATTTAACCAGATATTTTGCTTCACCAACACATCCTTCCTCGACTGGAGGAGCTGGCGACTAACAGTTAGTGTTAAATTCTTACTAGTACTACAGTATGTAGCCAAGAGGTGAGGAGAATAAACCATGGAGGCAGTGGACAGTGCAGTGGACGTTTTTTCACTTATTTAGCATACTGTATATCCTCAGTCAAATGAAAATTATTTGTATATATATTTATGTAGTTATTTGTTTGTTCATTTATTTATCCATTCAAAATTGCTTACTTACTGCACTAATGTACTTATTTATTTATTTACTTCCTTACGTACTTGTTTGCTTGCATATTAAGTACTATATACTTGTATATATCCTCACTTACAGTACATGCTTATTTATTGACTTATGTACTTGCTTACTTGCTTGCTTGTTTATTCTATTACTTGGGCTACTTATTTGCTTATTTACTTATTGATTTACTTACCTACTTACTTATATACTGAAATATGTATTTACTTACTCATTTATGTACTTACTTATAAAATTACATACTTATTTACTTACTTACAGTACTTTTTTAAATACTTATTTATTTATGTATTGACTTACTTACTTATTTATTTGCGTACTTACCTAATCACTTATTTACTTACTTGCTTACGTATTGATTTGCTTACTTATACACACTTATTTACTTATGTACTTATGTACTTATTTACACTGATCAGCCACAACACTAAAACCACCAGAAAACTGTCACAGTAAACTGGTCACACGATCATCGGCACCCAGCGCTCAATTATGTCTGCGGGGACCAAAGGTCATCCTGTCTGGTCTGATCTCACAGAAAAGCTAATGTAGCACAAATTACTGAAAAGTCAATGCTGGCTATGATAGAAAAGCACCAGAACTCCCGGTACATCACAACTTCACCTGGTCTACAAATTTCCCAGATCTTAATCTGATCTATGGACTGCGCCAGACGGACAAGTCCGATCCATGGAGGGCACACAGTACAAACCCACAAGATGCAAAGGATCTGCCACTAATTTCCCGATACCAGATGCCACAGCACACCCCAGAGGTCTTGGGAAATCATGCCCAGCGGGATCAGAGCTGCCCTAGCAGCACGAAATGGAACCTACACGATATTTGGGCATAATGTTTTGCGTTTTATTGCAATGGCTGATTGGTGTACATACTTATTTTACTTATTTATCATAGATATGTACCATGGTGTGCTGTAACTGCGGAATAATGGGCTATAATGCCTTCTATTACCAACTTTACTGGAAACCTGTTGTCTTTGTTTAAAATCCAGGATGTGCCACTGTTGAAATAAAAGCCTCATCTTCATGTCTACTGACTTACACACAGACTTTAACCAAGAAAAAAGTTAATTCAACACGAGGTTAGATTAGAAAACAAAACACTAGTTCACTTTAAGTAAGCTGACACACCACACCATTAATTTGCAGCCCGAGAGACCACACGTCTAAACTGCGCAGCTTGCTTGTGAGACAGGGGACAGACAAGCCAAGGTTAACATTGGGAAAATGCCAATATTTGATCTCATGTGCCCTCAACACAATTCTGTTAATGAGGCTGCTTCACCTCAGACGCAGTTCTGTTTTCTAAATGGGATTCTTGCCAGGTTAGCGTCATGTCGGTTCAGTATAATTTCTGAACAGTGTAGTTAGATTTTATTTGAAAAAAGTGGTAGATTAACATTTAAGTTGTGGACATAAAATGCAATACACAGACATATTACTTTTCTTATCCTTCAGGACATGAAGAGAAGAAGCTACACCAAATAAAATACATTAGCAGGGTGTTAGGTGTTTTTAAATTATTTTTTTATGAATTTAAGACTCACCTTTTTTCGGAAGTGATTTGTTACAAAGTTTGACAGAACATAACTCCTATAGATTTGACTGTAATGTTTCACATATTTCAGCTACAAGACTGGACGCCTAATTTAATTATTAAATTAAAGGAAAAATAGCAAACTGTTTAGATACACTAACGTTTTTAATAAGTGACAATAATTAATGAGCCAGTGGTCCACCGAGGCTGATACTGGAGAAGCTAAATATAAATGAGATCGCTGGGGAGCGGGATAGTTTTTCAGAGATTTATATCTACAGTAATTCCTAATGCTGTTTAAAATAAATACACATATTTATACGGCCAAGCCAAAAAAAGTCATCACCTGGATTTACCTAAGCACATAGCTAAGAGCCTTCTATTGCATAATTACTGCAGTGTTTAATATGGTTATCAACAAGTAATTTAACGCTAACTGATGCAGTGTGTAGCTTCTCATTTCTTAAACAACTATGTCAGAAGACATATCCTGTGCTCGTCGCAAATATGTTACTCATATACATAAACATATACTGTTTCAGAAGGTTCAAATTATTGTCCTGCAAAGAAAGCAACTAAGGAGTTTTCTATAACTACAAAAATTAGTTTAAGGACTGGAAAATGCATTATTAAAACCTGGCAGGATAGTGGTCAACCATCATCTTCAAGGAAGAAATGTGTTTGGAAAAGCATCCGGAATGAGCATGATGGGATATCAGTTAACGCCTTAATGAAATCAAATCGAAAAAACTAACAAAAAAACACCCAGTAGAACTCATGGCTATGTTTTATGGTGAAAGCAAGAGCATTTTTGAATGCACAGTACGAATAGAACTCAAAGGGTGTGTAGCCTTAAGAAAACCATTTATCAGGAAAGCTATTTGGAAATAAAATGCTAGGGAGCTTAAAGAATGGACTGTGGATCATTGGAAAAAGGTCATGTAGTGTGATGAGTCCAGATTTACTCTGATCCAGAGTGATGGCTGCATCCGGGTATGAAGAGAGACAGATGACGTGATGCACCCATCATGCCTAGTGAATCCTGTACAAGCCTGTGGGGACAGTGTTAGTGTGTCTGGGGTTGTCAGGTCTAGGATCAGCAATGTTATGTGCCCAAAAAATGCGATCAGGTTATCACATCTATGGATTTTTTTCTTTCCTGATGACACGGGTATATTCCAAGATGATGCTTTGATTCATCTGGCTCAAATTGTGAAAGAGTGGTCGGGGAGCACGAGACATCATCTTCACACATGGACTGGCCACAACAGCATCCAGATCTTAAACCCATTGAAAATCTTTGGGCTTTACTCAGTAATCCATTTCTCCCACCATCAAAACAAGATCTGGTATAACCCCCCCTTCCCCCCCCCCCACCCCCCGCTGAGCAGTGCATTATACTTATATATAATAAGTATTTCTCTTTTATGTTTTGCCTTTTTAAATATTATTATTATTATTATTATTATTATTATTATTATTATTATTATTATTACAGCTACTACTACTACTAATAATAATAATACCAATAATATTAATAACAGAACAGCCAAAACATGCAATTTTTGCATATACAGTAATTCCATAAGTATTTATGTGTATTATTATTATTATTATTGTCGTTGTTGTTATTATTGTAATTTAACACTGCTGTGCGGATTTTTTTTTCAATGCCATTGTTGCCTCAGCCATAAAAACAAGCCTGTGTGCGTGTGTGTGTGTGTGTGTGTGTGTGTGTGTGTTTGTGTGTGTGTGTGTGTGTGTGTGTGTGTGTGTGTGTGTGTGTGTGTGTGTGTTGAGATGCATTCTGGCAGGAGCTTTAATTGAAGGTCATGTGTAGGATACAAAGGTCGTTTCCACAGCGCCGAGATGCCTACCGCCTCTCTGTTGCCATGGAAACACTCATGCATCAGCGTTTTGACCCATGCAGTGCTCATGCTCTCAGTCTATACACAAAAAACCTGTACATGCACAATTTACATATTTAGGTGAAGAACACTGACTCACTGCCACACAGGCTTTAAATGTGAATAGAATGAAACAACATGGGGGGTGGGGGGGGATTTGGGTGCATGTTTTTATACCATGATGGGGACCGTGGTATGGTTCCAACAATGATAGAAATATTTATTTTTTCTGTTTAAAAAGAAAAACAAGCAAAAAAAACTAAAGAGATGAAACATTTCCTTTAAGTTACTGAGGTTAAGGTCAGTCTTAGGGTTGGGGTTAGATGAAGTGAAGCATTAGGTTAGGTGAATTATGTGTAGCGTTGCATTAACTAGCTTTTCACTTAGCTCAAGAACTTATGTCAGGAGAAAGTCCTTAATAGAATAGTAAGATAAATGTGTGAGAATGACGCGATCTTTCATTATATTAGAGGCTTTAATACAGAGCCATGGACACGTCATGAGATAAATCTTTGTTTCCTTTGTACATGTGAGGGACTTTGTTAAATGTGGCCATGAGGTATAAAATTATCTTTTGTATTTTGTGTATCTTGTGATTTGTGCATTGATTGAAAGGTAATATACTCATGGATCACTCTTATACGCTCCTGTGAGCAGCGGGCTAAATAATGTCACTGAATCGAAATACGCGTGCACACACACACACACACACACACACACACTAATCAGTGCTGGTGTGTATACCAACAGTACTTTTTTAACCCCCACATGATTAAACTCGTGTATTGATCTTTGTCCTAAAGCAGCGCCTCAGTGTCAATGCTTCAGTGCCAAGTGGGCGAATGAATGCTCTGCCATGTTCTCATTCAATTCATGAAGGAAAAAAGGCAGCGGATGCAGAAAGAAAGACAATGTGTCTGAAAGCATGTACTCGTGCATTCTAGTTTTTTATGTAACATGGTTATTTTTAAAAAAAGTAAGAAAGAAAGAGAGAAAGGAATCTAATTATCTAACATGCGAGTGGCAAACCTACTGTAAGGTAATGAATATGACTACACAGCAAAATTCACAGAGCTGCATTAACGCCCCAGTATATATACTGTATTTATAGGGCCTGCTGGACTTTAAATAAAGGTTTCTAATTAAAAAAATAATTAACTTAATGGCCAAAATGTTAAATCTATCGGAAATTAAATCAAATTACAAAATCACTGAAGGGGATTGGATTTATTACCAACCCACTGTATGTACATTCTTTTCTCAGGAAAAGAAAAATAGTATGCTGTATATTATATGAATATAATAGTAATAATAATATCAAATAATATCAAATATTATCATAATATTATCATATACACTCACCTAAAGGATTATTAGGAACACCTGTTCAATTTCTCATTAATGTAATTATCTAATCAACCAATCAC
>JAQQZT010000020.1:13255867-13278104 GCA_030068275.1 Clarias platycephalus | reverse complement strand
TACTTATGGTATTTATGTGACTTCTGATTGTATGGGAAAGTCATTACATTGAATATTTATGCAATTGCAATAATATGTATTTATTTAAAAAAATGCTACATGCTGTATCGATTCCCATCATGAGGGGTTATCTTGTAAAGATTCAGGACATTTAAGTCCATTTCTGTCTACACCGCATAGAACATAAGATCACCTAAAATATCACTAACCACACCTGCATGTTAATTTTTTCTCTCTGCATTTCTGTTCTGCATAATACCATTTACACATCATTCTCTGTCTTGCACACACACACATGCACACTTACACTTCACTTAACAGACTGCTGAAGAATGAAATCGTGTACAGCAACACCTGGCTCTGTCCATGACTGAGGACTCGGCACTGATTAGAGGAACACAGCACTGTGCCAGAGTGAAGATTTTCTGCCCAGCTCTGAATAAACAGGAAAGTAAACATGCACAACATCTCACTGCTTCATCATGGGATTTATTTTATTCACAGACTTAAGGCAGAATCCAATTTACAGCATAAAACCAACGGAGGATGAACATATTACTGCAAACAGAGGGGATCTAGTTATTGGTACGGGTATTAAATAAAGTCCTTCTGCTCACATGCTAGCTGCTGTTGCTCTAACGTGCTGTGTGAATAATCTATATTCAGTTTAGATTGTAGTTCTGAACTGATCCCTCATAAGGCGAAATCTTGCATTATTTGATTTTTATGTACCCCATTCCGGCCTTCTGCAGGTCTACAAGCTTGTCCCTGACGTCCTTTGACGGCTCCTTGGTCTTGCCCATGGTGGTGAGGTTTGAATGGAAGATTGTGTTAGAAGCACCTTCTGAAATTATTCTGTGTACCACATGAGCACATAATTAGTCGAATTAGAGGATCAAATACTTTTTACTCACTGAAATGCAATTCAAGTTATGGCATTTATATAATGGTTTTTTTGCTGGATTTCTGATTGATAATCTGTCTCTATCTTTCGAAATAAACCTATGGTAAAAAATGATAGATTATTATTTCTTTGTACGTGGGCAAACTTATAAAAATCTGCATGGGATCCAATAATTATTTATATAAACCTGATTATGTTGAGTTTGAGCTGAACTTTTTTATTACACCGAAAGAGTTGGCACTGCTGAGCAGATGTCTTCTAAATAATCAAATCTGGCTTTGATTAGATCATCTCCTGTTAGCGTGTACTGAATGAATGCTCCAGTGGATAAGAAACACCCAACAAGTCCAAGAGAAGTGCAAAAGCTTCTCTTCACTGAGCTCCCCAAAGCAGCTGCGAGCGCTTTATAAAAAGTGGCGGCTCATTTGGGCCTCGGCTCCTGTTGTTCTGCTCGTGCTCAGCCAGAGAACATGAAAACGCCGACAGCCGAATGAGCCTTCCATTTTCTGCCAGTCAGGATCCACAAAGCAGAGAACCAATCAATTTTCTAAGCGGCTTAAGCACTAACATACTCTCGTATTCTATCAACACACGAGCTTTGTGTTTACTGTATGAGGAAAATAAAATCTCAAAAAAAAAAAAAAACTTTGTTAAATATCGTTGTGTCCAAGTATTTGGACAGTCACATAATTGTCTTATTTTGGTCTCTGTTAAACACCAGAATGGAAGAATGTTTAAAATGAAAGAAACAAGATGTCATTAAAGTGTAGACTTGCATTAACCATTTAGGAATTTCCGCCATATATTTAGCAATATATATATAATATAATATTTTCTTCCAAAGACTCAAAAGTAATTGAACAAACTAGCTATCATGAACATAATAATTATTTTATCATATGTCTTGGATGCTAAATCATTGCAGTCTTTGACTGCCTGAAGTCTGAAATCCATGGAAAAGAGAGTTTTCCTCCCAAGTGCTGCTTTGAGAGGTTCTCAGCTCCTTCTTCTTTGTGGGTCTTTTTGTCCTCAGTCTTGTCTTGACATTTCATTTCTTTGCCATGGGCTGCTGTCTTTTTGCATTTTTGCACCAAATCTGCCCATGCCGTAACACTGCTGTGATGTGGTATACTTTGGAACATGAGCCCTTCCTTTCCTTCTCCATAGTCTTCTCCACCCATCATTCAGGTACAAGTTATTCTTCTATCAGGACTGGGCATATTTAGGTGTTTTTTTACACGAATCTGGTCTTTTTGTTCTTCAGCGTCCCTAGTGGTTTGCATCTTGTGGTCATGAAGGCATCTCTTGATTGTATTCTTTGACAATGTTACTCCTACTTTCTGCAGATAGTTTATGACTTAGCTACATGTCATGAAGGGGATTTTCTTTACCAAGGAAATAATTCTGTGATCATCCATTTTAATTGTTTTATGCGGTTCTGTGTTGCTGAGATTTTTAGTGCAATCATTGTTTTTAAAAATACAAGTATACCTAATCATGGCCACAGTTCCCATGAACAGTTACCAAGTGTAAAGTCAACACTTGGAATCAACATCAATCTTGATTGAGACAGGCCACATCTGTTGTCTATTAGTCAGGGATTATGTAATAAATAAGCTGTAATAAATTTCTAAACGAATGATGCAATATTTTTCTGAATTAAAGCTGAAGTCCACATTTTGTAGTTCTTCATTTCAGATTCACTGTGGTTGTGTACAAATTCTGAAAATTGCATCCTTTTTCAAGGAATAAAACACTCGGGGTTGTGCTACTATAGGAAAATAATCAACAGCAGGATTGTGAGTTCCAGCAACGTTGATCATCGGTTATGTTAAAGCAGCAGTCATTCCCTCACCAGCTTGTCATATTAGCAAGAACAGTATACACTCCTCTGACCTGAAGGCTTTCCTGTATCTGTAAAAACTGGAGACTCCTTCCATCTATGTTCAACCATAAATATCCATAAACTCTGCCATAACACTAACCCCCACGATGCTGTGATATGGTATGCTTTTTTTCTCCACCCATCATTCAAGTTATTCTTGTATCAGGACTGGGCATTTTTAGGTGTTTAAACGGGTCATTCTGGTCTTTCTGGTTAGCACACACTATTTTGCTAAACACAGTAAATCCATCTGTAATCTGTTAATATAGATACTATAATGTATCAGAACTTCTGTCTTTGTTTCTGCACAGTATACTTGCATGTGATTTGGATTCTGTTCTGCTATAATGTTCTGCTATAGAACATTTGTCAACACCTTCTGACCAATCAGAATAGACATTTCAATAACAATGAACATAAATATCAGCACAAACCCAGACGTCTCTCGTAATTCTGGGCAGATTTGAACAAACACTGTTTATAACGCGAAGTGTGCTGACGTAAGCCTACAGTAGCTCTGACATGTACAAGAGATTAATCAGTGTAAAGTGTCCAGGTATTGACTATGTCTCCTGAGCTGACCAGTGTACAGTATACACATGTCAACAACAATGTACGCAAAACCGGCTATAAAGACATGACACTGCACAAAAGCAGAAAATATCTGGAATAAAGGCAAATCGATCTGATATTTCATGATAGGTTTATAGATTATTATAACGCAAACATGATATCATTTAGCCAGTTTCAAGATGCTTTGACTCATTTCAAGCTTTATACAGTATCTTCTAATTCTATTGCCAGATTCTTAGCGTTTAACCATTTGATTGGCCAAATGTATTGGCGTCCTTCCTGAAATTGTAGTCATTCATCATTAAATCTATGTAAGTGTTTGAATGAGGAAAAAAAAAGATCTGCCAAACAGAATGTTTCAATAAGATAAGATATACCTTTTATTTGTCCCACATTGGGGAAATTTCTATTTTAAAATATGTAAGAATGTTTAGTTTAGTTTATTGTAATCTTTATTGTAAAATGTTGCCTGACTAAAAAATCAAGCAAAGAAGACAACAGGGGAAATTCCTGAAATGACCTCTAATTGGTTTAAGACCTGTCTAACACGAAAAAAAAAAAAAATCTTTAGTAGTGAAAATAAGAGCACAATGGATTGGGATGAAACAGCTGTGTAGCCGTAAGAAAACCACTTGTTAGTGAGACTAATCAGAAAAAAGGCTAAAAGATTGGATTTTGGAGGAATGGTCATGTAGGTCATGTGGTCTGATTGAGTCCAGATTTATGACTTATGATTATGATTTGGAGTTGCTTCAGTTGGTCAGGTCTAGGTATATGTGGCAATAAAATGAAGTCAGCTGACGACCTGAATGTACTGAATAACCAGGTTATAACATCTATTATTTTTCTTCCCTGATGTCACAGACATACAGTATTCCAGGACTCAAATTATGAAAGAAAAAACTGGCCACCACAATGTGATCAAAAAGTGAACCAAAACTAAACTAAAGGTGGGTGAAGAAAATGTTATTGTGTGCAAGTAATGTCGTTATTCTTTAAAAAATTTTAGCACAGAAGCACAGGAGATGATGATGTGCTTGTACATGATTTATTTTGGATGATTGACACACAAACATGCAGAATGCAGTTTATAATTGTGAAGCAGTTTATTTAGGATTTAAATTAAGCCCTTGTGTAAATCATTACTATAGCAACAAGAATTAATACAGGCCTGTGATTCGCAGCTGCACTTTTGTTAATGCTGCTGTTATAGAAAATTAACCTACTTAATTCTTCCGACCAATCAGAATCGAGCATTAAACATTGCCCTGATGTGTAAAGATTTCCTGTTACTGTACAGTAACTACCCTTTGTCTGCCTTCTGACTCCTGCCTTCCTCTACTATTCCCGTACCCCATGACCCCTCCTCCCCGCTTGTCAGTCACATCTGGATTGTACATTATGGATGGAAAGCATTACAGCTGGATGTCTGTACAGCTGCTTTGTGGCGATCCCTATCGATAGCATTAGTTCATTATGAATGTTCATGCGTTGTGTAATAATTGAGTTGGATTTATTTAAAGGTTCCATTTATTTGGAAATATTCTTTCAGTGCAAAGAAGAAAAAAAAAAGACATCCTGGCAAGTGATAGCATCTTGAATATTGTCACAATATTGTACTATTTCCGGCCTCCGAGTGGTTCGCGAGTTCGATTCCCGGGTGATGCTGTAACCTCTCACAGCCCCTCTGATGAGAGGTACTTAGTGCTCCCATATTAATCATAGCCAATCAGGGGCGTCTGTGAGCTCACGCAAGTGGAAGGAGCGGATAGCGCTGTCCACCGAGTGTGTTACGTCGCCCCCAACGGTGCGTGAGCGAGCAGTTCAAAAAGATGCGGTCGGCTGGCGTCACGTGGTTGGGAGGAAACACGTGATAGTCTGTAGCCTTAATGTGGAGCCCCCTAGTGACGGGGAGGAACTGAACACAATTAAATTAAGGAGAAAAAAAAAAACCACATGTACTATTACATGTTAAAAATGTTAAACAATTAACATTTTTAAGGCTTAACTTTTTTTTATTTTTTTTTAGCAAAAACAGGTTTAATCATCTCACATTTCAGGTCTTGTAATCTTCGACTACAAACGGCTAAAATGATTTTAACTACATTTATACAACAAATACACTTAACTCGCCAAGATGTCATCTTCTGCTGTATTTAACGTAATTCAATGTCAGAACTCAATCTTCCTTCAGGTTTTCAGTAACATTTATTAAGCATTCACACTGGACACTATTACATCACCTCCTTTTATACGATGAGCCATGACTAATAAATACACTGTTCGGTTTAAGACTTCCAACAAATGGCAACGTCCTTGTCGTTTACAAGCCTCCGAGGTTAGCATTACGGTGTTAAAATGTCTGTGCAGTGTCTCTCCCACAACATCCGCATCCGAAGGGTCCGTCTCCCAGGAATGCCGAATAGGAGACGGGCGATGTGACGATGCTGTAAAGTGACCGTGAGAAGACTGGATCCAAATCCAGTAATAAAGACATTACAGATACTCTCACAACCACCTACTCTAGTGTTACAGACACGAGTCTGGATGACGAACCGTTCCTGCAAACAATTTTATAACGAACATTATTTAAAAAAATTTTTTTTAAATACATATTGCATATTGGGGTGCTGATTTTTTTTCCCCCCTCCTCATACATTTTCACCACACCTAATAATAGGCATGTATTTAATTTATAAAGAAAAAAAAAAGAAAGAATATAAGTGAAAATTGTACTTATTTAAAAGGTAAACTGTAGGACGGAGCTTTTGAACAGTTCGGGGGAAAAAAAATAAAAATAAATAAAAACACAGAACAGTATGTGATCACAATTTTTGCTATCTATTATAAATCATAAGTCAAGTTTTGTTTTTTCATACAATCAGTGGCCTGAACACACATGCGCACGCACACACGTCACATCGACGACTCATTGATTCGTTGCAAACTGCAGTAGATTATTTCAATTAAGTCATTAATGAGTTTCCCTGTGACGCATGCCCCCGAGATGATGTGACTGGTTTTCCCATCGTAATGTTCCTCTTTGTCAGTGCGCGGTCCTGGCAACATCTCTTCCCCACAGAAAAAAAAAAAAAACACACACACACATACAATGGAACGAAGCATGAGAGGAAAAATTTACACCATATTGCTAACCGAGTCTCTGGAGTCGCTCGAGGACGAACGGACGTTCTATTCCGTGTACACGCACAGCAGGGTAGCTCACGCTCACATACACACTTACAAATACATGTATTTACTCATTCAAACACACACGGAGCCTGGGGGTTCAGGGTCAGCGCATGGCCGTGTGTGTCGTGAAGGAGAGATGCTGATGCGGCGTCAGGATGCTGATGCTCCGCTGCGTGTCTTGTAAACATAGAGAGAAAGAGAGGAAGTCTCTCTTGTAGGATTCTTTCAGTTCAGGTTTTTTTTTTGTATTCTTTTTTTTGAAGGACTCGGTCACTTCCCCAGGCGCTGCTCGCAGGCCGCGTATTGCCTGACAGCGCAGAGGAAGTCGTCGTAAGAGACGTCTTTGTGGGAAGGCAAAGAGCTGTGAGGAAGAGGGACAGAAGAACAGACGGACCCATGAGTGATCATAATGGTTCAAACTTATTGTACAGAGTCACACACCTTCTAAATCACAGCTGAGGCCACGTTATGAAAGTGTCAGCGGTTTAGTCTTGACTACATGAGCCTCGGTGGACGTTATTTTATGAAATCTAGGCCAGAAAGAAAATCAGCCTCAGTGTCGTGTCTTTATACGCATTTCTATTTTATTGCACGTGTTTTCAAAGCCATCGAAATTAAAACATCCACTTTAAAACGTTTAACAGGAAAAAATTAAACTAATGGTTTTGAAACAAACCTGCTTTATTTATTTTGTATTTTTTCCAGGAGGCTAGCTTTCTCATAAAGCTTAATACGGGATCAGTAACGGATTCATTATCATGATCATCAAAAAAATAAAAATAAATTAATTACAGCAATTTACAGAGGTACACTTTCCATCTTTAAATATCTGGATATACATTTTTACATAATGTCTGTATCCTAAAAAAGATACGAATGCTGCACTAGTGCAAATAACAACAAGGAGACAATTTATCTCGAGTCTCTGTGAATGATGTAAGCCATCGTATTCTTCATTTTGGACGTCAGTCACGCTCAAAGTTTGGAAATACACCATCCGGCACTATAATAAACAAAGACTTGACCACCAACGTCCATATTAATCCAGGAAGTGAAAATTTTTTATTCTGTACAGGATCAAAAAAGGTGATGCATCACCATCAAGTGGATATTCAGGGAAATGCAGATAACAGTATGGATTAGAACTAAAAGCACTGAAGGACAACCTACCCATTAAACTGATCTCCACTGATTTGTTCTTCTATAGAAGATTTAGACTTTCTGCTCAGTAACAAAAAGAGAGTAACTGATAATCCTTCATAAACAAAGAAATCAGCCTGAAATCATGCTGTGTGTGTTTTGCATGAAGAACATGCTCTCACCAAGACAGATGGAGTTACAGTATATACGCCATCCAGGCAGTTAATCTGCGTAGAAATCTGTTCAGGCTGGGTAACAAGAAAAACTATAAAACTGCCATCTACGTAACAACGCCTAAAACCATCAGGGTGTACGATTTCACCTTCATTTCACAGAAAGTATATATTATTTTACTTTTTTTACAATTTTACTTTTACGGGCATTCAAGTAAAATCGGGACTTGTGATGAATGCCGTGTGACATACAGGGGCTGATGGGTAGTGAAGTTTAACGTCTCTTTGGTGCTACCTTGATGTACATAAATGGGAGACGAGTTCGAGACAAACAATGGGGTAAAGTCCATTGATGTTTACAGAAAACTTCAAACACAGTATGATGATAACCGCAGTAAAACATTTGAATAGTGCAAACGTTTTTTTTTTTTAAGGCCTTTTGTGAGTGCTGATCCAGGCAGAGGTGGATCGGAGGCCACTGCAGTCGTTCCCGTCAACATTCAGCTAGTGGAACTCCTTGAAATCGACAGATACCTCGTCACCAACTTGCAAAAGAGACGTGTGTGTGAACTGTACTGAACATCATTCACGAACATTACATCACTTGTACATTAAAGGAACTCGTCACTCCCCCGTACAGTCCTGACCCCCGGACCATTTCCCCATGCTTGGTCCATTAAAGGAGTTCCTGGGAGGCCAGCGTTTTAGACGTGAAACAAGCGTATACTGAGAAAACGTTCTAGTGCATTAGTGTAGAAGGGGATTATATAGAGAAATAAAAATAGTTTTAGTATTATAATATTAAGTGTTCTGTTATTCTGCACAATCAAACATCCTGGTTTGATTTATATTTCTAAATCCATTTTCTATACAACTGATTATCAAGTGTATGCATAGTTTTTAAACACTACTTTATTATTGACCGTTGTGGAAAAATAAATCCAGGCTATTATGTTTAAACAGAAATGTATACGTATATGATTTGACTGGATTCAAATACCGTGTGACACTCACATGAACTCTGTTAGTCTGATGTGCCAGGGCAGGAAGCCGAGCGTGCTCTCCACCGGGCCGAACTTCAGCACCAGCTCAGGGTCTGGGATGTTCTTGAAGTCTGGGGGGGAAAAATAATAATAATATGGCCGTGTATAAGATGGAGTGAGACAAAAAAAAAAAAATCTGGCAAGGTCGAGTTCAAATGCTGACTCAAGCGGCCGACGCATCGTTTCGTCCTTGTGCCGCGTTTAACCCTTTCAGTCGTATCCTGTCTGTATTGTAAGTGGCTCCATATACAAGCAGGAGGTAAAAGTGAAGGGAAAACATATCTGAAGGTCTACGGCAGATGGAATTAGGAGCGTAATCATTTTAATCTTCTTTTAGGACAGACGTAAATACCTTTGTGTCCCACTAACCCATCAGAATCCTTCAGTTTATGCGTATAATGCTCCTTGCAACGTTTAAATCTAATTTAAATTAAGCTAACATTTCAAGATAGATATGTTAGTGCACAAAAGCACCCGAGACAGTAACAGGTCTGTAGATGTGAGTGCATGCTGTACATCTTTATAACATCATATATTTTTTTTAAAAGGTTTTTTAAAAATATTTTCTATATTTCTAATTTGTAAAATTATCTGATTTCTTATTTAAAATGTTTAGGTCATCAGCAGTCGTATAAGCATTTCACTTCGTATCATACTGCGTATGACTGTTTATGTGACAAATATGAATTTGAACATAGTAAATAGACACATGATAATATGAGAACTGACCAAAAGTAACTAGTGCATTGCTAAGAAAACTAAGGAGGTTGGGAGACATTTCTTTCTCAAGCTCCGTGGAGCTGGGATGTGAACTCACAGCCCTCTGATCAGACCCTTAAAGGTCCTAAAGGCTTTACGGAATGTGTATTTAAAAAAAGGATGAAACCTATATTTCTTGATAGACTTTAAATCAATATATTAATGGATGTTACGTTTCGGTTTCAGAGCATCGGTGTTCTCGACTTCGACGCTGCTTCCTACTGAACTTAACCAACATCATAGTAATGCAAAACGATGACCTTCACACTAAAGCCGTTAGATATTTTTCCACCAGGTGACGTTGAACCGTCAGATCCGGACACTTATCTCTAAACGCAGTACGAAACCTGATGGATGGCACGTGTGCGTGCGTATTTGCTCTGAAACATCCTGCATGGTGTACTGGTTTGTAATGACCCCTGACCTCGCAGTAAGGAGTCCAACACGGTGACGTCGATGTCTTTGGGTGTGCGCTCCTTCTGCTCCACGTCCTTACACAGCTGCTGCGCCGCTCGCACGATACTGAGCTTCCCGTCGTCTGGAGACAAGACCTTCACCACCGTCTGGCACCTTGACACTACAAACACACACACAAAAGTGTATCACCGAATTATCATTATTTAGTACCGCAGCGTTTATAATTAAGATAATCTGTTCATGAACTCTCTTTTCAATTGGATTCTGCTTACCAAGAATTTTTAACAATGTATTCGATTTAGATTTTAACTCATTCACAATAAATTAACACTCAGTTTCATGGCTGAATGTTTCAATGATGATTGAAATATTTATTTTGGTAATTTGTAGAATGTAACAAATCCTCCTAAATTAAATGCATTTTTTTTTTAAATCCTTAAAAGTTACCGAAAGGCATAATTAGTCACATGACTAGTGCTCTTCATAATATTTGAGGAAGAAACAGAGCTGAGAAGAAAGACAAGCAAACAAAAACAGATTCTATAAAGAAGAGATACTGTACATGGTAGCGCCGAAGACTTTTAATCAAAGTAGAGATCACACAGGACAGCAGAAAACAACCGAAAGCCGATTTGAGGGTGAAGCCTAATGGAAAAGGTGTGGATCGGTACAGTTACACCGCTGGTACCAGCACGATAAATGCAGGTAAACATTTTGTGTTTCTGGTCACATGGTTTGAACACATTTTGCATACATTTGTATGAATTAAGGTTGGGCAATAGTTAAAAAAAAGGAACTTAGCTTGTTTAACGTGTAGCTTAACCCGTCTGCATAGCAGGAACTAAATATTTTATACCTTTAGAGTACCAAAAACATTTATGTGCCTTATTTTATGTATACGAGTCAATAATGCATACATGAAATAATTCATTAATTTCAACTCGTTGGTTAATTTATATATCACACTCACAAAGGGAAATGAACATTTTACTGATTGTGTCTTTTTTTCCCTCTCATCATCTCATTAATATATCTGTTATATATAATAAATAAGCATCAGTGAACCAAACACATTCAGGATCTCGATCTGAGAGCGTAAAAACGTTCGAATTTAAGTGTAATCTTGAACTTTAAATCAGACTCAATCAGTGTAGCTCTTTAAATGACCAAAAAAATTACTTTAAATCCCATCACTGTGTCTTACGAAGGATGGGAATCACTAGAGGCGACCCGATACGATAAGATCACGATACCCGAGTGTCAAGTCAATCTGTACTGTGATTCTGTAAGTAAGTATCTCGATTTTGTGTATATATATATTTCAGGTTATTTTTACAGTTCTAAACAAATACAAACTTAGAAACATATAATTTGCTCCCATCACACAGGACGCTGTGCCGCCTCTGCCAGTGTGAATAGTTTAAAGTGCACCACCTGCAGGATTATAGAGGAACTGTAAGTTTTTACCACCTTAACTGCAAACATACAGTATAGAGACAAAAGGTTTTAATAAAAAATTTTTTTTTTTTAATGAAAATTCTTAGAAATACACGTATTGCCACACAAAAGAATCATAACCGAATCGATTTCTTCCCCCATCGCTAATGATTATTATTACTAGCGGTTTCTTTGACATGGGTAGCTGGAATGTTTCCTTTACCCGATTTTTTCCCCTCAGTTCAGCGGCAATCATTTCAAAATAATTATCTAGGATGTTGCACTAGGACAGAAAACATAGCACGAGGAATGATGTCCCTGAATGATAGGGAGGTTTCCTCTCCCAGCCACACCATTCAGATTCTCAACAAAAGGGTAAAAGCATCAAAGCACCACATTAAACATTTTTCACAGACACGCCCATCAGCCATGCCTGTTTTTTTTTTTTGTTTTTTTTAAGAGCCATCAGAGGCATGATGCATGAGGTGAGTCCTGACAGGTTCCACCTGAAAAGCTTGTTCCAGCAATTCGGGGAGTTGGCCCTCACCTTGTTCCTGTGTTTCTGGGCCATTATTCAGGAGCTCGGCCGAGTGCTTGCAGCTGTCAGAGCCCAGGAGCTCCTTTTGTTGCTTCACGATCTCCTCCATCAGTCTGGAATTGTTCCGGCTGAACACACCTAGAGGACAAATATAATATGTATAATAATATACATCAGTGCTGTAATATTAAACGCTCAGACTTCATTCAAGAATACAAGAGGAGTGGAAACTACACAGGGAGGCACTAGTAGCCGTCTTTCATTTAGTGAAAGGAGATAAACTGGTGTAAAAGCCATCGGATTTCAGCATCAGTAACCGAGACCCATAAAAACACAGACGGATTTAGATCTCTAGTGATGCACTGAGCCATGAAAAGTGTGTAAGCAAGTGTTCTGCTTTAATTTTAGTCCTCATGACGCACTCCTGTGCAATGGGCTCCAACGCTGAGCTTGTTGAATTGTCTAATCAGGGTTAAAGGTGAAGCCAAGTACAGTTCAGTCCTACACACACACACAGCATGTTGAAATATTCCCAAACTGAAGACCATTTCTATGTCCTGATTTGTGTAAAACAGGCCTGAAACGATTTCTGTTAATACAATCCGCAGAATTAAAAATATGAACTTTTCATGCACCAAAAAGATTATTTCAAGCTGACAGGAGGTCCATGGGTACTCAAAAACCTACAACAACCATGGTGAGCGGAAAAGCATCTCAGAATGCTCAACATGTCAAAACGTTAAATTGTACAATCAAAAATTTAAGTAAAATGTTTAGCTTTTTTTTTGTTTTGTTACTTTTGCCTCACACACATCTCAGTTTGCTTTGAAATAAGGTGGTCACAGTTCAGGCCATTGATTAACATATGGGATTTAAAGCCGTAACACAGGGTCCATTAGTAGTGGTGTGTTTGGAAAGGATTTCAACTTGCATGCATGGACACGTTGGCAACTACAGCTCTGCATTTTCTACACCAAGGGGCAATAAAATGTTGATAACATCTTGCTGTAAACACGTTTATGGATGGCGACGGGTCAGTAAAAGGTGCTTCACATATTTGAGAATGATTTAATTTTCCAACAGGAATGAATTCTGAAACTAAAAATCACTTCATGTATATTTATATTCAAATATATTTTTCATTAATAAAAATAAATAGGTTTTTGGTGGACAGCTTAGTTTTCATATAATCCTGAAGTTTTATTAGATTACCTCATACATTAGTCATCATTCAGGAATATACCGCATGACATACATTTCTAACATTTCTGACAGTTAAGGGAGCAATCAACAGCTTATGGATAAATATTCACATTATATTAGATGCATTTGGTCTGTGATTACGTTCTTATTTTACTACATATTTTTTATATTCATCAATATCATTACTATTATTATTCATCCTTATTCATCTTCAGAAAGCAATTTACAGAAGACTGGGTGTGAAACAGGAATACACCCAAAATTGGGTGGGATGGACATTCACCTATGGTGTGTTTTGGGAGGACGGAAGGAAACCCCACAAGAGAACATGTGAAACTTTACACAGACATTAAACCGCGCTCAGATCTTACTTAGGGCCACGGAGTTTCTACATCATTGTTACAGCGTAAAAATATGATATACAAGATAAAAATGTGATATTTTGAACCCTGGAAAAAAGGCTCACAACATTAACAGTATAAGGCTTCTATGCATGTTAATCTTTTGCTTGCTCCTGCTTGAGGGGACCATCCCATCCGCACACACAGACACGCACTGGTTTTACTTGGCACTAAATCCAGTGGCTGGAGTTTGGGCATTGGGTGGGAACTGAACCCTGGAATTATGCATGAAAGGTGGGAAACCTACATTTACGTTGAGCTTTCTTATGCACTTGTATTACAACAGGGCTCGTCCCCCTTTTTGCAGCTACAACAGCTTCCACTCTTCTGTCCACAAGATTTTGGAGTGTTTCTGTGGGAATTCGCACCCAATCATTTTGTAGAGCGTTTAAGAGGTCAGGCACTGATGCTGGACGAAAAGGCCGGCCTTGTAATCTCCGTTCCAGTTCATCCCAAATGTGCTTGATGGGGTTGAGGTCAGGGATCTGTGTTCGGGCCAGTCAAGTTCTTCCACACCGAACTCATTAAACCATGTCTTTATAGTGCTTGATTTGTGCACTGGGACACAGTCATGTTGGAATAGAAAGGGGGCCTTCGCCAAACTGTCATCACAAAGTTGGAGGCATAGTGTCGTTCAAGATTTCTTGGTATACTGATGCATTAGGATTGAACTTCACTGGGGATAAGGCGCTGACTGAAACACCCGAATTCAATCATTAACAGGTTTGGCCAAATACTTTTGATATAAAATTGTAGTAGAGGTATTCTAATTATTATTACTACTACATTCAGTTCCCTTAGAGAAGGCCATAAGTCTTACAAAGTTGCTTGCTGAGAAAAATCTGGAAAATCCCCAAAAGAAGAAGTGTGATGAGAGAAAAGCACCTGACTGCCTCAGACACGGGCCGCGTCTCAAATCGAGCAGCGCGTTCACGATGTAGCGCGCAGCAGCTTCACCTCCACACTCACCCGAGCGTGCTCATACAGGGAACATTGTGGCGTTTGGGATGCGGCTCTTCCCACGTTCATTTATTCCTATAATCATCTCAAGGTACTAACACAAAGCACTTTACCTTCGTTATCGTAGACGCTGACATAAGAGATGCCGAGCGCCATACACCACACCACCACGTTAGCGATGTCGGTGTACTGTGCCTCTTCCTCCGCGACCAGCAGCCCGATGTGCAGCGGCAGCTTCTCCAGAGTCTTCCCGTCCGTCAGCACCCGACACCGGCGGCTCGCTCGCCTCCCCGCCCCGGTCCCGGCCCCGAGCTTCCTCTGGTTAGGAGCGCCGAGAACGAGCGGGAGCAGCACGGCGGCCGCGGCTCGTCTCCATAGCAGCCAGGTGCGCTTCCACGCGCGCGCCTGGAACCAGGACACGGCCGCGCGCTGAAGCTGGAGGAAGACGTGCAGAACTCGCCATACCCACTCATACACTAGCGCCATCATTTCATTTATATAAATATATATATTTAGAGAGAGAGAGGGTTGAAATTTCCTAAATAGATTCCAAGTTTGTCAGGGACTCGACCAAGCCGCCATCGCTAAATCAGTGTTTTATAAACAGCTCGCGCTAATCGAGCCGGTAACGAGCCATTCGGTTACTGCCAACACCTCAGACTGCCGGCCGCCATCTTGTTCAACCTTTACACTCTGAACTCGCCGAGTTACGTGGAGCGTTTTGATTGGTCATCTACCGGAAATTCAAGTGTATCCAAAAAAAAAACCCACTTCATGTTTCTTAAAATCAGATAACGAGCTGTAATGTAAGAAAAAGACGAGGTTGTGGCGTGGATTTAAGTACAAAACACGAAACAATTAACTAACTATGCTTATTCTGATTAAACATAAGCAACAATGACAACAACAATAAGAATGACATTTATATCCCCTTCCTGAATTCATCGAAGTGCTGATACAAAAACTTGTTTATTCAGCTAATACAGTACATACTGAGCAACATTTTCTTTTTTATTTCCTATAAGAATAAAAGGTGAATAAGTAGATAAAAATATGACCAGTAAATAAAATAAACACAATAGTTTATATAAAACAAAATCAAGTATTTAGTAACGTAACACTGATTAGTGCCGATTTAAATACTGAAACAGTGTTAAAGCGTCTCGATTAGGATCTGTGTCGCCATCTGGTGGTTGTCTGTGTTACTGTCGGGGAAATCTGGACTCTGGACTTCAAAATACTCACTCATCGTCTGTTCACCCGGTCACGTCAATCACAGGACACTCAGGGCACGAGGCGGGGTACACCCTGTACACTGGGCCAATAAATCGCAAGGCACACACACACATGCAGTCACACTTATTCACAAAAGGTCAAATTCCATCCATCCATCTACAAACCACTGTATTCCAACTAGTAGCTGTGGAGGCCAATAGTGACAATGGCATTTATTCTCATTTTGCGACCGTAATGGGACCTCCGGTCGACATTATCATGGTCATTCACATAGTACGGGCAATCTGGAAACGCCAATTAGCCTAATCTGCGTGTATTTGATCTGTTTGAGGAAACAGGAATACCCAGAGGAAACCCACATGTGGAGAACCCAAACTCCATGCACACAGACCCGTAGCAAGAATCGAACACGGATACTGGAGGCGCAAGGCGACAGTGCTAACCACTGTTATCAATAATAATGATAATAGACTTTAAAATGAATTACTGTGCACACATTTTGATACATGATGACAGAAGTAAATAATAATCCCTAAACATCCTATTGTCTACAGTATGTGCTGTATAAAAAGTGAAGTGTACCTTGTATTTCTAATATTTATTAAACAGTACAAGCACATTAAAAGTCATAGTCATCATAGTCCTCATTGTCTGTGTTTACCATCTGGCTCTCTGTTAAGACCTCTCTGTTCTGCTCCTCACACATCTCTTGAGCCATGATGTATGCTTGCCACATGTCCAGTGCTGAACTGATAGGTTCAGTGCAGAATTCTGTGCTCATATCCACATCCCGAGCCAGCAGCGCACTTTTGGTTTTGAGGAGCTCACACGTGCAGTTCCACAGGTTTCCCTCTAGGTACAGAGTCCTCAGTCTGGGCAGCAGGCTCATGGCCGGTAGCGAGGAGAGCATGTTGTTCCGCAGGTTCAGCACTTGAAGACGCTTGAGGGGCTTCAGGTCACGCTCCTGAATGGTGGCAATGCGATTACTTTTCAGATCCAAGCGCACTAGTGATTCAGGCAGCCTAGACAGGGTACAGAGATCAGTGATAGTCACTAATAATATACTGTTGAGTGGATTCTGTAAAGATTTTTGCTTCAGTGTTTAATTTCACCTGAATCCCAATTCCCTGAATCTCAACAGACTCATAAAGACTGTTCTGTGCTCATTCCAGGACTTTTTTTTTCACAATATACTCATACTGAACATCCTATTCAACTTTAACCACTGGGTCCAACTTTAACCAATAGATATAAATAACCTCAAATTAACCTTCAGCAGCATAATTTAGTGATCTGGCAACATTAAACCTTGAATGTCTGGATCACCACCTAAAACGTAATGAACATTTGAGCTATTTAGCATTATTTAAAAGTGATTTAAAGGATTCTTTTCCTTACATTGTAGTCAGTCTAGATAATAAAATTAACTAACCCGTGTGGGACGGTGGAGAGGAGGTTCTGTTCCAGAGCCAGGTTGGTGAGGTGAACACAATCCCTCAGAGCATTGGGTTCAAACTGTCGGATGGTGTTGTTCTCCAGAAAGAGATGTTTCAGGTGCCTCAGACCAGACAGCTGCTGATGAGTCACTTCCTGTATCTGATTCTGCCCACAGTCAACCTTCTCAAGTTTAGCCGACACCCTGCTGGGCAGCACTCGCAGCTGGTTACCTGCCAACTCCAACACCGTGAGATTGGGCAACCGAAGCCCGCCATCTACAGACACCAGTCTGTTGTAGCAAGCAGACAGAGTGGTAAGGTCACGCATCTGAGCCAGATCACGGCTCTTTAACGATCTGATCTGGTTTCTGTCCAGATTCAGGGTAATTAGGGCTTGTGGGAGGTTATGAGGAACTTTGGTCAGTAGGTTTGTTGATAAGTCTAAAGTCTTCAAAGCTTGCAGTGATGAGAAGAACGCTGATGGCAGTGATGAGATCTTATTATTTGCCACACTAAACCAATTCAGTGCTGGCAACCTGAGAGCTCCCTGTATGGTCTCGATTTTATTACCATTCAGATAGAGAGACTCCAGCTTGAGCAGTGCTGAGAGGGTGTTGGGACGCAGCGTGGTAATCAGGTTATTCTGCAGATTTAGCACACGAAGTCTCCTCAGGCTGTGCAGAGGAGACTCCTGCAGCGCGTGGATCTGGTTATGACTAATTTGGAGGATCTCAAGGCTGGAGGGAAGGCCACGAGGGACGTGGTGCAGCTTGTTTTTCTGGAGATCCAATGATTTTAGATGCTTTTGTGCTCTGAATGCATTGCCGTCGACCTGCTCCACCCCACATGATGACAGGATGATTTCCTCAAGACTTTTCAAGCCAGTCAGTTCTCTACTCTGAGGTGAAAAAAGGTTTTAAATGAGGAGTTAGTAATTTTCTGGAAAAGCATGTACAGTATAAAGCTTCCTGTTATAAATAAGGGAAGATAATAAAGAAAGTTTAAAAATCTAAATAATTTAAAAGAAAACATTTATCCTAAAACTTTTATGGTTTTAAAGAGAATGTTTCAGCGTTCACAAAACCTTAAGATTAATCTTAGGTAAAGGGATTGAACTGAATATTCGTTCTATGTAATTAACCATGTGGGATAAATTTGAATGCTTTCCTATGTGTTTTTCCCACAAAGACTAAAGTGCAGGCTTTATTCATAATCTATTGGAACAGCTTTTATATCCCATCATGAAACCATTAACAAGCTTCAGATCAGTTCCAGACTTTGTGGTAGACCAGTACAACTCTTTATGTTGAACCCATATGGAAAATACCACAAGAAAACCACTAGTAATCAACAGAAGCATGTGACAAAGTGACATGTACAGTATTAAGCGTTACCTTTATCTCCTTTATGTGGTTATATCCCAAGTTCAGTTTCCTTACGTCTCCTGCGATGCCAGAGGGTATAGACTGCACCCTAAAACACTGCACAGATGCTGCTGGCTCACACACACATTTCTCTGGGCATGCATGGCAGCACCAGGAGCTAAGATTATAGAGCAGAGTGCAAAGGAGAATATTAAGCATCCACATCATGGGGACATGACTCGGGTCACGTCAGTGTTGAAACAGCTTCCTAAGCCTCAGAGGCTTAAATAGACGATAAAAACTCCTCCAGTTTATCTGGAACAATGGCTCAGATCATTATCTCGGTTAGAAAACACTGACAAGGAACTGGGATCTCAGCTTTAGATTGTCCTGTCTGTTTGCAGACGTGAGAAACTTGCTGATAACCTGTTTACAGCCCGATGCAATTTCCTCTGCTGAAGTACTTTTACTAGATGAGTTCCCTCAGTGGGATCGCTAAAAACGACAATAATTGTTTGTCTGAGGCACGTAAGATAGTAATTTATGTAAAGTTTGTATTTAAAGGTGTAGTGTTTTAAGTAATAAGAATTGTGTTAGAACAACCTGAGTTTAAAATGTACAAAATTAAATTATTTAAATCCAGGTTCAGATTTTTTCTCATTGTGGCCAAAAATGGTGACAATTAAATCCATGCTTTACCCCCACAATCACCCAAACCCTCTCATACTGTATGTAGTGTTTTGGAATTTTGAATCTGAATTTGTATAGAATGTATGTTTTCTACACCTGCTTGTAAAAATGATTCAATTGAATTTGAAATCTTGTGCAAAATATGAAAACATTAATTTAAAATAAATGTAAAAAAGCATTTCACTGCATATCATACTGTGTATGGCTTTGCATGTGACAAATAAAATGTGAATTTGAAAATTTGAATTTGACGCCTACAAATTCAAATCAATGCCGTGCATATTTGTGTAAATTTTAAATCAAGATTGTAATTGAGAAAATTTGCACAAATTAAAATTTTCAATTATCCTAATTATTTTTTTCCTTTTTTTGCAAAAAGTCCTAATTAACAAACATACATGGCTTATAAGTCACTATGTAGAATCACAATAAATGTATGAAGTTTCAACGATGATTAAAATATTTATTCTATTAAAATATTTTTATAACAAGATAAAAGCAGTCAAAATGTACACATGAAATTTTTTTTTACGTTTTTTTTTTTTAATAATCAAATATTTCATGACACTTAACACTTCTTAACACTTCTGAAAGTTGTAGATAGTCATGTGACTAGGGCCCAAGAAGAATGGCAACACAAACCAGTTCAAGATACAGTATAAAAGCTCCAGAGTGCTCAGAAGCACTCTGTAAAGTAAATAAGGCTATTCCTCTGTGTTGAGTGCATGAGGAGAACCCAAAGCATTCCTCAGGGTTAAGCCGTCACCACACACACTGTTTCCCGTTTGTAACAGAAAGTCAGTGAACTCACAAGCGACAAATGCAAATTATGACCACGAGATCTCTGTATAGATAAAAAGTGAATTGAATAACAAAAAACCTATAAATTTAACCATATGCAGCAACATGTACAGTACACCAGGCCATGCCACAGGACCACAACAAAGGATTGGAAGCTTTCTTTATTACACAGCATTAAAGGCACTGGGCTACATGCAACAGAAACCAGTCGAATGTCTGTTGTAGTTTCACTCTGCATTAACAGTTTCAGTCAGTTGCCACCCAGATGTTTTTAGTTTCTAGGTCTTGGCTACAAGGCTGTCTGGATTCAGGTTATTATTCAGATTCAGTTCTAACTTCAGATTTCAGTTACTGTGTATAAAATGTTAGTGGAATTCTGCATATATCATCTTACATGAATATATGGTATGTTTAAACACAGCAGAAGCCACCAAGCATAAATGTAATAAAAGCAATAAAAGTGAAAAGAATAAAAGAGAATAAATAGAAAAAGTAGGAACTACAGTATGTCCAGAGCTGCTTTTTAATAGCAACCGTAACAGCATACAGTACTAATAGACTCTGTCTTTCCGTCATCTCTATGTTCATTCTATGTAAGAACAGTTATTGGTATATGATAAACCGTACACAAAAATGCAGTTTTACTATTTTAATATTACTGAGAAATATTAAACCTGTATACCTGCTCAGCTCTTGTCCTGAGGATTTTCTTTTGTAAAAAGTTCAAATCTAGAGGCAGACTGGGCTTGTTTTTTTTTTTGTGACCATCTTGAACAATTTCTGTTTTATTCTTAAGACATTGTCATAATTTTACCTAGTCTCTGTAGCTTAAATAATAAATAAAATCGTAGTAGTGGTGGTTAGCCCTGTGGCCTCCCCCTCCAAGGTCGAGGGTTTGATTCTTGCCTCTAGTCTGTGTGTGGAGTTTACATGTTCTCCCTGTACTTGGTGGGTTCTCTCTGGGGTGCTCCGGTTTCCTCCCATGATCCAAAGACATGCAGATTAGATTAATTGGCGTTCCTAAATTGCCTGTAAATGAGTGTGTGACCCTGTACGGGGTAGGTGGTATAGAAAATGAATGAAAGAATGAATTAATGAATAAATGAATGAATGAATTTTACCACAGACCATATTTAGGAGAAAATTATCCTAAATATACAAGTTTTTGGAAAAGAAATATATTACTAATTAAAGTCCATTCTGTAAGCTAAAGAATGAACTCAGCAAGAGATAAAGAGTTTGCAGGCCTGTTCTCTATATATATCCTGGATGTATAAAAACAGCTGTAGGGTGAATGGCTTGATATGAAATTGTACAAACTACAAAAGGGACTCCATAAGGAATCCATCAGATGTTCGTATGGAGCTTTGGGAGCATATTGAATAGAGAATCCTAGGGTGTTGACACCATAAAAACGTCATGCTCTGGTTTATCCTGCCTCTTTAGCTGCGGTCTTGCCCAATAGGTTGGAGGACAGTTCATTATAACTTTCTAGCATATCTAGTTACTCTAAGGCTTCCTCAATATACAGTATTCTTATTCGTGACAACCACAGCTCCATCTTTGTAATCTGGTTTTAGGATAATTGAGTCGTTCTTGTCTAGGCCTTGGCCACCCGTTTGACTTGATTTAAAATATAAAGTATATCCTTTTGCATTTGTCATACATAAGATTTTTACCCAGTTCTTTAAATTGTGTGTGATTTCAGTGCCAACATCAGACTCATGTCCAGAGAGTGGTGAAAAGAGAAAAACTAACCACAGATGACAATTTCTTTACACACAGCTTGTTGCCACATGCCCTAGTTTTCCCAGAACGGTTAATAATATAATAATAATAATATTCCAGACAACACATGATGTCCTGTTCATATGGCTGTTTTTATATGCAGCTAAATTTATCGATCTATATTGTATAACTATCACATAAGCGAGCCAGAATTGGTTGCCATGACAACAAACACCTGAATGTCCATAATTCTTGAAAAAATTTACTTCAGACATGGAATATGAGGATGGGTTCCCTGTTGAGTCTGGTTCCTCTCAAGGTTTCTTCCTATTGCCATTCAGGGAGTTTTTCCTTGCC
>JAQQZT010000020.1:13238302-13255767 GCA_030068275.1 Clarias platycephalus | reverse complement strand
TGTGAAGCTGCTTTGAGACAATGACGATTGTTAAAAGCGCTATATAAATAAAATTGAATTGAATTGAATTGAATATGAGGTTATAACTGGCCACTTATCTATTATACTACTCAGTCCTTATGCAAAAGTAATTACTTCTGCATTTTATTCATTTAGTAATTATTAAGTAAAGTTTATTTATTGTCAAATAATTGTTTGATTATTGATGTCCAGGCAGGTCTGTGCCTTTTTTCTTTCTCTGTTGCTTGCTTATTGCTTCAGAATCAGTCAGCTCTTTCCTAACTTCCCTCTGTTCATCTGTGACACAGAATTAGAGAAATTAATATCCATATATTTTCTAAACAGATGTGCAAATCAAATCAAACTATGTTGACAGTAACATTTTATTTATTCTTTTTTTATCTTATAAATGTTGGTGTTAATCAAAATATTTTTTTAGTTCTTAAAAAATAAATATTAAATTAATAATTACATTTTAATTATGGGCCAAGTCCCCCAGGATCATAGAATAGAATTACCCTTGCTTAGGATTAAATGCAGACATTAACCAAACTCCAGGAGGTGTAGAGCTCTCCAAGGCAAGTTGAAGGAGCAATCTGTAGAGTATACCATCTCATGCAAAAGTACAGCATTTCAAGACATGTTGAAAGGGCTGTGAGACATTTAGAGAGACGTGACGGATAACTTAATGGTGTGCCACCAATCTTGCGCAGAACTCACATATTTACAACATTCACAACATACTGACCAAATGAACAGGCTCTTCATGAAGATTTGAACTAGCCCTGGATGAAATGTCTGGCTTTTACGGTGCCCAAGATATATATGTTATTAAACGTGCGCAGATATTTAAAAAAAAAAAATCATAACCTTGCGATTAAAATGATGTGACAAATATCACACAAGTGCATCACCAATCTTGTCTCGAGCTCCCTTATTTATGTGATTCATAACCTACTGACCAAATGCAGGAATGCAGCAAACTGTACGCCAAAGTGGAGTTCTTCATAAAGATCCCTGGATAAAATGTCTAGCATTTTAATCTAGGTTTTCCTGGATTAAACAGAATGAGTATGTAACATTAACTTCAGACTTAGAAACCAGACAATTTAGTAAACATTGATGCTGGTGATAATCTAACCATATCAGATCAGAACCTAGAATATTTTACTCTTCCTGAAGAAAGTTAACTAATTTCACTCATCTCTTCTGCAAAAACATCAACTTGTGTACTAGATCATGTAATTACGTTTTCTCAAACTAATAGTATCAGCAATAACCCTGTTAAAAATAGTTGGGTATTTACAAAATATTTTAAGTGAGCAGTTATTAAACCACTAATGGTTAGCACTGTTGCCTTGCACCTCCAGGGTCTGGGTTCGATTCCCAGCCAGGTTAAATTCCCACCTCTATGTGCATGGGGTTTGCATGTTCTTCCTGTGCTTGGTAGGTTTCCTCCAGGTACTCTGATTTCCTCCCACAGTCCAAATACATTCAGGTTAGGCTAAATGCCAGTTCACAAATTGCCCGAAGTGTGCAAGTGTGAGTGTATGCATGTGTGTACCCTGCAATGGTTGGCACCCTGTCCAGGGTGTACCCCGCCTTGTTCCCCCAAGTATATGGGATAGACTCCAGGCTCCCCATGACCATGTATCCCGGATAAAGCAGTATAGGCAATGAGTGACTTAGTGAGTAAACCACAAATTATGAAACCAGATCTAGAACCCTGTCAGATGCCCAACTACAGGCCGATATCAAACCTCCCCTTTATCTTATGATAGTAGCGCAGCAGCAATGTTAATATCTACATAGGAATAGCATTGGCGTTCCTCAGGGTTTAGTTATAGGCCCACTGCAAGTTGAGCAATGTGTAAAGGACACAAAAGACTGGATGTTAATTAACTTCCTTCTGCTTAATCCTGAAAGACAGACGTTCTGGTACTAGGACATGCAGCTAGAAGTAATCCTTCTGATCATACAGTAACTCTTAGTTTATAAACCTAGGAGCCTATTATCAAAGCTTCCATTGGTCTTCTAAAAACTGCTCAGGGTGATTTTACATCTAAATCAAGTGAATGTCTAAATATAACTTCAGACCCTTTTATCACACTCCTTAGCATGCACTGCAGAGACACCTAGTGTCCAACTGTTGCTCGATTCTCATTCAAATCAGTGTCAGAGCCAGGACTGAGGTATGGCGGTCAGATTAGCTTCCTTTATACTCAGATACAAAGAGAGCAACAGACTCATATGCTGCAGCACAAGCATCCTTCAGGGTATCATTGATGAATCTGTCCTGATACACAGCAGATGGTACACCAGAAACCTTGACGGCTTTGCGTGAACAAGTGCAAAAGGTTAACATTTTCTCATGACTAATTTTTGTGAGCCTACAGATTGCTGGTTTATAAAGAAAGATTTCTTGCTAGTGCATTGTGTGTGAAGATTTTTTAATATCTTCCAAATGATAATAAAATACATCAGTCCATGTTAAAACCATTACATATACAGCAATAAAACATTTAACATCAAAATAACATTTTACTAGTGACATTTTACTGTTCTTTGTTTGAAAGAAAGAAAGCAATAAGTTAGTGTCCAAATGCAGCATCAGGCATTATACCTGGACTGATATTTGGCATAAAATATACCATTTTCTATTCAGAAAAAAAAAATAATAATAAAAGAAGTAAAAAAAAAAAATCTATAAGGTTGTCCATTTACACCCCAATCATGCAATTATCATGTATGACTTCAACATTTACACACAAAAAATTTTATGTGAATAAGAAGACACAGAATTCACTGTGTAATAAAGAGTAAAGCGTGAACTTCACATGCCTTTTGCAATCATTCTAGTGACAGAAGCACTTGTGCAATTCCAAAACAAGTTAACTTACAGTTAATTAGTAAATCTGTGAGCAAAGGATAAATGTTTCTAACATCCCTGATTATCACATATTTAAAAACTGATTAAACAAATAACGAAACTGATCAAAGGTGAAAAACAAATTATATTATACACGTTTCATGCTCACACGGTGGTCTCTACGAACACGACTGGTGTTGAGGATGGCCTCTGCTCAGGCTGAGCACTTGGTTTTTCCTCTACTGTGCTCATTTTCTGGGTGATATCCTCCAACAGAAGAACGTTCGCACTTTTCCACTTTCTGTACTTATTGGCATCTAACGCTGAATCAGCCAAGACCTGCTCAATAGTCTGGAGGTCCGCCTCTTTGGACTGGAAAAAACACACACACACACACAACAATGGCGTACTGCCTATCACATGACATGAGACTAACATATCAACATGTGCATACTGTACATGTATTTGCATAAGACCCCTTTATTAACTGATAAACACTGACACCTTCTGGCAAATTGTAAAATTGCACTTTTAATTCTTGCAGTTGATTCAAGATTCAATTCAAACATTATTAATCCCAATCCCAATACTTAATGATAAATGCATTAGCATTTATGAAAAAATTATTTTTATTTTTAAACTCTAATTAATCTCTAACCAAAAATAATTGAAAAAAAGTTAAAAATGAGTTATAAAAATAGAAATGGGTACGAGGGAACAGGGAAGGTTTTTTTTACCTTATGTTTTATTAAGAAAAAACTTACTTATTGTAAAGCTCAATATAAAATCACCTAATGTAGGTGATAACATCGCGCGCTTGTAGTGTGCACATTATGCAATGCGTCCAGAAGGAATTAGGTTTAAGATATAAGGTGTGTGTATGTGTGAGTGCTTCACATTTTCGACTTTATGTTATACAGTAGTCTTATTCCAAAGTGGATTAAATTCATTATTTTCTACAAAATTCTACTACCGATAACCCATAATGACAAAGTGCAAGAAGATTGTTTGAGAGAGGAGAACCTTCCAGAAGAACAACCATCTCTGCAGCACTCCATCAATCAGGCCTACATGGTAGAGACGCCAGATGGAAGCCACTCCACTTTTTGCTACAAGATGCTACAATTTGGTTGTTCTTCTGGAAGGTTCTCCTCTCTTCACAGAGAAAGATTATCAATCTAATATCAATTGCTTACCAAATCTCAATTACAGTAACTTACAGTCTTACAAGAAAGTGTTTGTGCTTTTAAAACACTGATTTATAGTTTTAGTAGAGTCTGATATCAGACAATGAACAAGTCCTTAAATACAAACATTTATGGAATTTGTCTTATATTAATATACCTGACCCCACCAGAAAAAAGAAAGAAAAAGTCATCACCTGGATTTAACTAAGCAACTGATAAATTGTATAATATGGTAAGAGCCTTCCATTGGATAATTACTGCAGTGTTTAATATGGTTCAGCAACAAGTTATTTAACCTGATGCATTGAGCAGTTCTTTTTTCTTAAAAAAGACATATCAGAAGACATATCCTGTGGTTGTGGCAAAGATGTTACTCCGTTTCAGAAAGGTCAAATTATTGCCCTGCATCAAGCTAAGACAACAATTAAGGAGACTGCTAAAATTGAGTTAAGAACAATTGAGTGTCCAACACATTACTAAAACCTGGAGGGATAGTGGTGGGTCATCATCTTCAAGGATGAAATGTGGTTGGTAAAACATAAATGATCATGACGGGAGATTACTTACAGGCTTACTAAAACCAAAAAAAAAAGAAGAAGAAAAAAGTAGAACTTTTTAACTGTTTAATAGTGAAAGTAAAAGCATTTCCACACACAACGTGAAAAGAACTGAAGGCACTGGGACTAAACATCTGTGTAGCTTTAAGAAAACCACTTGAGACTAATCAGGGGGAAAAAAGATTTGAAATAGCCAGGGAGCATAAAGAATGTACTCTGGAGCATCGCAAAAAGGTCATGTGGTCTTATGTGGTCCAGGGTACGAATGTGGTCAGGGTAAGAAGAGAGGGGGATGATGTCATGCACTCTTCATACCTAGTGAGTAACGTACAAGCTTGTGTGGGTAGTGTTATGATCTGGGTTTGCTTCAGTTGGTCAGGTCTAGGTTCAGTAACATTATGTGCCCAAAAAACTGGACTGAAATGAACGTTGTGACATTGCATACAATAATTGAAACAATGCCACAGCCACAATTGGCCTGGGTGATGCATTCAACAGTCGGAATCAGTAAAAAACTGAATAAAATGAGAAGTCCAACAATATAATAACCTCTTATAATAACCTCTATTATAAGGTTGTGCATGTCAATTTAAATCATGTGACGGTACTTCTGTAGGAATTCTGCTACAGTGCTTTTGGCACTTTTTAGTGGTTTGAATTTAGAGGAAATTTTATGCCTTGTGACTCATAGCAGTAGTCTAGTTAAAAAAATTTTTTAAGGCCCTCGTACGCTTACTGAGTTCTGCAGGTGTGAAATAGTTTGAAGCGCCGGATAAAACAAATTATGACAGCATTTTGAGTAAGTAGGTGATAAGTCTTTTCCGCGCTTTAGGTGCGAAGAGTGAGCGTCCTTCAAACCACAACCAAAGTTGAATCATTTGCACTCAACGCACTTTTAAACTAATTTGGATAGCTAAAGTATTTTAAGAGCAAGAAGCGTAGCTCACATCTTATCCTACCTTTAAAGTACTGTTGAGAGCTCGGACCAGGTGCAGCTTCTCGTTAATGATGTCGTTTTTGCAGCGTCTGATGAAGGACGATTTGTAGTCGCGCTTAGTCACTGGCTGCAGGTCTCCGCACGGGGACAGGCTGGCGTTTTTGAGGTGCAAGTACAGCATCTCCAGCTCGTCAGACGGCGGCCCTAGGGGAAACAACCGAATAACTGTTATACTCGTTTTATCTCAGTGCTGTGTGAAAGGTCAAAGCATGCTCAAATGAAGATTTTATGGAAGTCTAGTTTTTCAGATGGGTGTAGAGAACAAAAGGCTATAAAATACGGGACAGAGATAAAAATGAAAGTTTAAAAAAAAACTTTACACAATAATAAATAACAAATAATAATGCACATAATAAAGGATACACTTAATATTAAATGTTAAAGGAAATGGATAGAATAAGGCACAAAATATAGAATACAAAAAGTATTAGATGAATATAAAAGTAAAAGAAAAAAATATATAGTGTACAAAGGTCTATAAAAATTAGGTACGGTATTAAATCTACGAGGTGTCAGGGAACAAAAAGATTGAAGCTACATAAAATTCATTTTGTGAATTTTTCCTTAACATTATCCCATCGGTTTCTGATTTTAACCATGTACTTTAACCATGTACAAAAGAAAATCGCAACAAAAACAAAAAATGAACAAGTATATGGCAAAGTAAAAATGTTGCATCCAAATAACAAATAAATAAAAGCGTTAAGGACTAACTGATCAGTCAAAATAACACGCTGGTGTCAGGTTGTACCGAGACGTGAATGCAGATGTCCACTTACGTTCGTCACCATGGCAATCCTGCAGCCGGCTGATGTCGCTGACGCACGTCGGGCCCTGAGAGTCAGAGCTGAGTTCCAGCCACGACTCGCTGTCAGAACTCACACACTCTGAGGTGTTACACACTGGAGACACAAGGGGGAGCATTTCCTGGCAAGGGGACGAGCTGCACTGTGGTGGAGGAAGACAGCCCTGCATCTCACACACAGACACAGACATGATACGCATGTTTATATGCAGACAACTAGATAATGCGATAAGGTATAATACTGTACTGGCCTCAGTCCCTGAAAGACAAATTAAACTTCCGAATCAAATCGTCTCACATACAACAGCTCTGAAATCTATTGTGTGAATCACTTCCTTTTTAAAATACATCTTCACACATATATCAGATTGCAGATAATGCAACGAGATACACTCTACAAGAAAGGCGAGAGTCGAAAGCGCGGATGTAAAACGTGCGACATACGTTATGTGAGGTGCGTTCAAGTTGAACCGGGATTTTGATTGTGCAGGATGACGGAACAAAGTTATGAGATTAAAAAAACGAATGCATGCTTTGTGTCTGAAACGATGGCCTCCCAGGAACCCCTTTAATGGCCCAAACATTTAAAAAAAATGGCTTGGAGCGAGGTCAGGGCTGTACGGGGGATGTGGTAATAACTCCTAGCTTAGCTCCTAGTGTGTCTGTAGTGTTGGTGAATGATTGTGTGTACAGTTCCCACAGACATACATCTCAACCGCACTGAACACATTTTGGATTAACTGCCTAAAATCAGTGCCTGACTTGCCTTTCCACCTTAAGGTGGACTAAGGTGATTGTGGCTGAATAAAGCCCAAATCCCCATGACGATGCTCAAAACTCGAGTGGAAAATCTTCTCAAAATAGTGGAGGTTATTACAAGAGTAAAATGGGGAATGTACAATAGAAATAGACGAAAATGCTTAACCTGAGGACTCACATTGATTGAGCTTGCAGTTAGCTGCTCGGAGTCTAGACCTCCTATTTCTTCAGCATCATCTTCATCAGCATTGCTGTCTTCACTGTAACACTCTATGCCTATACACAGATATATAACACACACACACACACACATAGAGCGTTAAAAGGAGACGTCATGACCAGAGACGGCAGGAAACAGAGATGTGCCGCAGATATGGTACATGTGGCCAAGTTCTATACAGAAATAGGTCTCAATGATGATTCAACTATGAATGTGTGGGTGTGTATCCTTGCATCAGTTACCTTCAGTAACAACTTCTTTGAGTTCTTTCTTGTTAGAGGCTTCAGTGAGCTTACTTAACCACCTGTTACAGCAAAAAAAAAAAAAAAAAAAAAAGATAATTGAGCAGGAAACTACACAAATAAACGTAGAAGGTTCGTCCAGCATGTATGTGCATGTGTGCCATTATGTGTATGAGGGCAAGTTCTGAATGTAACCCAAGAAAGATCACAAGATCTTCAGTCTACTATTATGAGTAACATATATGGTATGTGGTCAAGTGTTTATATGTTTTTTTTTTAGTTTTCTTTTTATATACACAAGTAAAAAAAATTATCCGCAGTCTGGTTATATTAAAATGTCTATTGGACACCATGTCTTATCAGCGCTTTCTGTTGAAGGCTACTGTCGTGCAGGCGTGAACGTGAGATCAGTTCATTTGTAACTGCGTTTTACATTCAAACAAAAATTGATGCACCACTTCTGAAATGCATGAAATAATGAGGAGCATGCAGGCATTTTTTTCTGGTCTGGAAACAACTCACGGAAGAGCGTAAAACAGAAGTGTTTGGGTATCTGCAAACAAAACTTGGACCGATACGCTAAGGAAGAATCTTTACTGGTGACGAGACATGGATTGATCATTACGAGCCTGAGAGTATGGAACAGAAACATCCTCAATCACTGACCGAGAAAAAGGTCAAAAGTCAACCGTCAGCTGGAAATTTTACACTTAAAGTTGTCTGGGATTCTCGAGGGCCAGAAGTATTGGAACATTCTCAGGAAAAAGGTTCAACAATCAACAGCGCTCGTTACAGTAAGGCGCTTATTGAAGAGCTGAAGTCTAAACTTCAGATTAAAAGCAAGGACATACGCTTCTGCTCACACCATCGAGACTCGAGCAAAAAGTGTTGTTATTGAGGTGTTAAAGCATTCTGGTTGCCTTCGAGGGCGAATATTCACTTCTGATGAAGAAGTGAAGACAGCGGTGCATTCATGGCTCGCAGCTCAGCCTAAAGCATTTTTAATGAGGCAATACGGAAGCTTGTCGACAGATTGTAACAAAGAGTATTAAAAGATAAGGAGATTTTGTCGAAAAATTTTATGTATTTGTCTTTTCTAAAATAAATCTACAGCCAGAGTGCGGATATTTTTTGACTCACCCTCGTATGTGTTTGTGTGTGTGCGTGCATGAAAACTAGTGTGCGCTCTAAACTATAAAACACACATTCAGCTCACACTCACTTGTACATATCTTGTGAGTTCTCGGCAGCAAAGAAGAGAGTCACGACCTGCGGGTGGCTGGCCTTTATAGCACTAAAAAAAAAAAAGAAAGAAAAAAAAAAGGAGGAAATGATTGCTTACATGCATTGCAAACACATTGCTCAAGCAGCTTAAAGACAGGCTGAGACTGCATATGTGCGTGTGGGGGTATGTACATGTTAATGTGTCAGAAAAAACAGTATAAAAACTCTGTCTGCTGCGGAAGTGGGATCGCAGGGTCTGAACACTATAGTTAAGTTGCGTTTACCAGACTATTTCCTGTGCTTGAGAAGGTGACAGCATGCTATTAGTGCAGATGTTTCAGAGATTACTGCAGTGTCTTAGCGAGGGGCTTCAGCTACATGAGCGTACCACGCAGGACAAAACGATCCATTTTAAATCGCTATAATCAGATTGTGGAGATTTAGCAAAAAAAATTTATTTTTATATCAAGCAGTGACCCCATGACTATCGAAAGAGAAATTATTATTATTATTATGAACAAGTAATTAGTATTTCTAAAATAAAGTTTCTTAAATGGTGATGTTAATAATTCTCCCATTGTTTACATTTTTTATTTGCACTCCAACTTGAAATCAGACGTTTCCACTGATATTAATTACGGAAAACATGAGTCATGCTGTTATAAGCAATAGGATGACACGATTATTACCTTATTAATGCACCTTAAATGGTTAACAGTATTCATTAATGCACCTTAATTGTAACTTTTTTTTCATTGCAATTTTTGCTTCCTTATACAGTATGTTGTATATTATGTGAACTGGCTGCTGTAATTATTCAATTTCCCTTTGGGATTAATAAAGTACTTTCTTTCTATCCATCTATCTATCTATCTATCTATCTATCTATCTATCTATCTATCTATCTATCTATCTATCTATCTACAGTATCTATGATGTCATAGGATGAGTCACTCTTACCATCTAAAGCTGATTAGTTTTCAATAACAGCATGTCATCACACAGCATATCAACTTTTAAATGAATGAATTAATAATAATATATAAAAAACAGTGGAAAATTGCTTTTGTAAACGCATTAGATGTTACATTTAATACTGTGAGAGGCTGCAAGACATGTTAGTTTCTGTTGTCACTTATATAATAATGTCATATGACCTAGAAACCTAAAAACAAACAAACCTTGTTTTGTTAAACATTACCAATTTAGTAGGAATGTGAATAAACAGTGACCAGCCAGTATATGATATTATCACCATATCTATGTGATTCAATTTTTATTATGATTCTATTGCAATTTTATAAATATCCCAATTCTATATGAAGTTTTTTGAGATTCTGTTATAATTCTAAACATTCTAAAAGTTAGCATATAATTCGCTCCTATCATATAGGATGGCTATGTGTAAATAGTTTAGAGTGCACCCCCTGTAGGATTATAGAGGAACGGTAATATATATACAGTAAATTTAAATTTCATTTTGAAAAATGTATATACTGTATATGAATTGCCACACAAAAGAATCATGATAGGTAACTGAATATTTCCCCCCCGACTGTTTAACTTAATGAATATATACAGATGCGTTTCTTTTTATTTAAAAAAATGTTTTGTTCAAGATGAAGTAATAAATATTTAATTTATTGCTATAAATCGAATCCAAACAGTGTTTAATTAGTGAGTAGTGAACAGTACAACAGAAATTAGACTGAATTACAGAGGTGTACCCTGGCAAACTAACATTCTGCGGTTCTTAAAACTCTGTGGTTTGGTCTGATATTTTGCTGATTCATTCTCACCAAGTGACTAAAGGAAAAGCAAAACCCAAAAAAAGAAAAAGAAAAAGGAAAAAAAAAAACACTCACAACTTCCTTTTGCAGCCGTGTGCCTGGTCCACAGTGAAGTCGCTCAGGTTGATGTAGCCTTCCGCCTTTAGAGCCTGTCAGGACAGGAAGAAGACGTGATCCGTAAGATTCAAGCAGGACCTCTGACTCGGAGCAGGTCCTGCAGCTGGCTTTTGAACCGCAACTTGATTGGATTTCAGCTTTTTTCATTGGATTACAATTGCTGATTACAACTGAAAATTTGACCATCAATCTTTAATCCAATGCTTAGCTAAACCCTTAATCAGTGGTGATCAACAGCTCTGGGATGAGAGGCGGTGACTGTCTTTCTTGTGCTAATTACCCATGTTCTTGAAAATTTGAAGCAAATGAAAACATTGGGACAGATATAAAGATATTAGGATAGAAAAACCCGCCATAAAAGCTTCATTTTAAAGGAAAAGTTAATTGTGAATTTTATTTTGCTTATATTCTTGCTATGTAACTACATGACTAATTCAATGCTATCAATAAGAGGAACTTGGCACTGTTCAAGTGAGTTTGATGCCATATAAAATAAATAAATAAATAAATAAAGACACTGACATGTGACTGTGTATAAAACACAATTTCTTTGTTATCATGATGTAGAAGATTAAGTCAACAACATAGAAATGAGAAAATATTTGAATCAGTGCGTTAATGTCTACATGAACTCCAGGGTCATGAAATGGTTCCTTAACATCGATAGTGATTCAGTATGCATCCTCAGATGAACTAATGATCGAGCCACAATCGTGCAGTGGTTTCTTTTAGTTAAAACTTTCAAACGTATCATAATGTCCATTGTCTTGAAGTCAAATCACCTTTTTTTGTCAGGCACATCGCCAATCAGCTAATCATGTGGCAGCAATGCAATGCATACAATCATGCAGACACGCAGACACAGATCAAGAGTTTCAGTTAATGTACATGTCAAACTTTAGAAAGAAAAAAAAAAAAAAAAACACCTGCATAAAGACTTGGATGAGTTGCTGGAGATACAAAACACGGTGGGAAAAATGTAAAAGAAGCATCCGTATAATAAATCTGTGAAGAAAATAAATCTTACAGTTTGCGCGCTTTTGGTCAGAGACCTTCTTTAAGACATGAACAGACAGCCTTTATTGTACAGATCGAGTGTGTAAATGCCTTGTTTCAATTTTTGTTGCAAATTTTTGAATAAAGAAAAAAATGTAAATTTGGTGTTGCTGGTGACAGAGCGTCTGGATTAAGTACACAGAATGGTGTGAAGAACAAACAACATCCGGTGGGCAACAGTTGTTAACGAGAGATCTAAGAGGACAACAGCACGAATAGCTCAAGCCAACAGGAAGGCATAATATAGTAGCTAAATGAGCTTCTCTTTACATTAACAGTGTGCAGAGAAGCATCTAAGAATTAAGCAAAAGAACAGACCTTGTTGCGGATATGCGCACACACTGTAACACAGTGGTTTTCACACCTGTCAGTCAAGACCAGGAATCTAGAGCGACCATAGACCATAATGTTATGGCTAAGGTTTGGTTCATGATAACATCAAAAAGCAATAAAAAGATATAATGTGCGTGTGCGTGCGTGTGTGCATATGTGTGCGTTTTTGTGAGAGGAGATGTGTGGGTAGATAGAAAGAGGTGGTCTTTTGGTAAAAGCAGCACCGAAGGAATCCATATGTACATTACCACAAAGTTTTCTGCTGCTTTTAGGCAGATTGTATTATTGCAACAAAAACTGCTTTCAGTTTCAAGCTGCATTTTTGTTAAACTTCCATATATATATAACAAGCAGGAAGCTAATTTCCGACACCAAGCACATCTTGGATGATCCGGTACATGTGGAAAATTGTGTCTCTTTTTTATTTTTAACTGAAGTATTACTTTAAAGAATCTTTAAATATTTAAAACAAAAACAAAACAAAACAAAAAACCCCAGGCTTGACATGTAATCATGTTTCTAGGTTTAAATCCCACACCGGACTCACCATTACATTTGTGTACCAGTACAGAGAGCATCCTTTCAGCACGACCCAGTATTTCTTCCATTTGTTCCTCAGGAACGCTCGACTCTCTCTCTTTTTGTAGAGCCAGCCTTGACAGTCCGCCTGTCCCAGGTCCTTCACCGAGACCCTCCTCCGACTCATCGTGGCATCGCCTGTGAGTCAAACACAAACAAACACAAAATCCCACAAAGCTTACAGTACAATCTAGTCTTAAGAAGCGATAATTATTAATCAAACGCTTTATTGAATGAATTCTGTATGACAGTTTGATCTCCTTACCTTGGCAAGTCGCAGTGGGGAAATCTTCTAAAGGAAGCTTGAGGCGAGAACAGAGAAGATCAGAAGTAAGAGAGGACAAGAACGGGCCCAGAGCGACACAGCCATCAGCCCACACAGATCACACAGACAGGGTACAGTTTCTAGGTTTCAAGATCTCGCTCTCTCTCTCTCTCACACACACACACACACAGAGTTACTTCCCCTTCTACAGTACATATCATCTCACACCCGAATGCACACCAAGAGTGTTGCTGTGTGACCCTCTGTTTTTTTGTTGCGTGCAACCATGTGACACCTCTTCATGAGCACTGCGAGAATGAACACTTACAGCCTCCTGCACATCACTCACTTCTGCAGCAGCAGCACTGAACAGGTTCTGAACAGAAAGACAACATCAAAGCAACACTGCAATTCCATTGATGTAACAGCAAACGTTTCAATTTGGAGCTTGAAAGTGTCTGAAGAGCTATAAAAGTAACGTCTAATTAGAATGTTGTTTGACTAAACTACACATTAAAGCACCAAACTGCTGTGTTCAGTGCTAATTCGTACAAGGATGAATTTTATGACTCGTTACTGATTCAGATTACCTGAAGCCAACACTGGAACATGTGAAGCTTCCAGGAAGTGTATAAAAAAGCTTCCAGAAAGAAGTTAGTTCTCATTTTTTATGGAATAAACGCAAAATTTGTGGTCAACTTGGACAAACCGAGCACCACGTTTATCGATTCAGGAACGAATCGGCTCCTTGCAAACGAGTCGCTTGGATGAATCGACTCTTTTGAATCTTTCTTTGTATTTTTTTCAAAATAATATATTTGTTTCTTCTTCTAAAATCTCCTTCTTTAAAAATCATTTGGCCAAACAAAACTTAAACATAAATACATTTTATAATATAAATAATGAATATAATTAATTTTAGGAGCTCTGTTTAATAATAGAGAAATGATTAGCACTGTCGCCTCGCACCTCCAGGGTTCGGGTTCAATTCCCAGGTCTGTGTATGCTCTCCCTATACTTGGTGGGTTTCCTCCAGGTACTCCGGTTTCCTCCCATGCAGATTAGGCTAATCATTAGGCGTTCCCAAATTGCCCATAGTGTGTGAATGAGCATGTGTGTAATATGACGTCTACACCGCTTTATCCTGTATACGGGGTCACGGAGGGCATGGAGCCTATCTGTGGAGAAAAGCTGCTTTGCGACAATGACAGTTGTCAAAAGCGCTATACAAATGAAACTGAATTGAATTGAACTGAATTGTGGATACTTAGGGCACAAAATATCTGTGTGTGCCCTGTGATAGATTGGGTCCTCGTCCAGGGTGTACCCCGCCTCGTGCCCTAAGTCTCCACAGATAGGCACCATGCCCTCCGAGACCCTGTAGGATAAAGTGGTGTAGACCTCATTAGTATACTCACTCACTCACTATACCGCTATTCATGAACACGGTTGTGGGAGGCCTGGACAGAGTGCCAATTCATCGCATGGCACAATAACGCACACATTTACACAATACAAGAAATTAGGAAATGACAACAAGCCGAATCAGCATGTCTTTGGACTGTTAGAGGAAACCGGATTACCCTGAAGAAACCCACTAAGCACTAATGCACACTCCATGCACACAGACCCGAAAGCAGGTCTCACCCTGGAGGTGTGAGGCGACAGTGCTAACCACTATGCCGTCATGCAGCATAACATTATATCTCTTTGGACATACATACAACAATTCTTTTGTAAACATGGTAACCAGATTTCTTTCTGCTTAACTGTGGTTGTAAAGGGAGCTCATTTGACTTAACGTTCAAAAAGACCATTTCTCCTCTCTTACGTCTCTCTTCAACAGTGTTTTCATGTGCTAACACTCACTGGATGACTGTTGCATGTTTATACATTCTGTAATATTTTTCTTCATTAAAAAATCCCAGAAGATCAAATGGAAATGAAATAGCTACACGAACCAACTTGTCCTCTAGTTCATTTGAACTGCATTTAATATATCATCTGTATTTTAAAGGATACTGCGTGTGTCGATTTTGCATACGCCTTGTTTAAGTGGGTTTCGTCTGGCTTCTGTGGTTTCTTCCCACTCTCCAAAAACATTTAGATAGTCAGACAAGTCATGCTTAATTACTCATGTGTGTCAATAAGCATGTCAATTTGTGTCCCACCCTAGTTAAATTCCACAGGATTTTTTTCAAAATGTAATGGGTTTCATTTATATTTTGAGAATTGTACAGTAGGTTTTATATTTTAAAGTTAATCTATTAAAATCTAAAACAAGGATTTTGTGTAGCAATGACTAGTATCTTAACTTCACTATTTTGTACCTATTTAACATTTAAAATGTTCCAATTTTATCACATTGTGTTCTTAACTCTGTAGTGATTATTTATTAACAAGAACAAGTTATAAAACTCAATTGGAGTTTATTGTTCACAGCCTGTATTCAATGTTTAATTCAATGTCTATGCATTATAATGATTGCACACTAGATGCCGCCACTGAGCAACAACAACAAAAAAGTTTAATTTTCTGATTTACCACCAGGTGTCGCTTTTGAGTCACAAAAAAAAACAGTCCAGTATATGTTAGGTTTTAATCTTTATTAAATTGTATAGCCACGTAAACTAGTGCACCATGTTTTCTAAGTGGTTTACTGGATTAGTCACTTTGCATAGAAGAGCAGCAGCAAATATTGGAAAAAATGTCAAGGCAACTTTAGATTTTTTTTTAACACTTACAAACGAGGATTTGAACATGACAAGAGTTGTGACATTTGACAAACTTTACAGAAACAAACTTTGCCTTAACAGTGTTACATTTCAATTAATTTATTAAATGCATTCAATCAATAGCTCAGAAAAAAGGCATCAAAAATGTACACAAATTCTCACAAATGTAATCAGTCAGTTAAGACATGTTTGGTGCCTGAGGTTGCCTCTTTAGTTTTATACTCGGACTATGAGGAAAGTCAAGAAAGAAAAATCCTATAAGGCCTTTTAGTTCAGCTATTTTGTGTACATTTAATTGATTTTCAACATTAAAATGCATTTACAGTTGCTGGAGATAAACCCACTGCATTTTAAAGCCAGTTTGAAATGAAACATCACAGTAGTAACATATAAAAAAAAAAAAAAATCCATAATTAAAACTATGTACAAGTTCAGACATCTTCTTTCATGTTGTGTACACACTCTATAGCGTTCTGTGTATAACCAGTGGTAAGACTTTTTAGAAATGAGGTACATAAAATGTATAGAGTATGTGCTTAAAATGAATCTTTGGGGGAACCACAACCAGTACAGATAACATGCTCCGCGAATACAAATAATAATAATAATATATATATTATTAATAAAAAACAACACACTTCACCTACACAGGGGAAGATGAAATGAATTTAAGACCTGACATATGAGCTAAACTTTTCTTTTTAACGAAACCAGATTTCTGTAAATGTTATAATTTTAATAAAACAAAAAATAACCACTGTCCATATGGGATTTAATACAGCAGATGGAACAGTGGAAAGCTCTTAAAGCAACGTTTCATAAGAAAATCGGATTCACTCAGTGTTCCCCACATTTGGAGTTGATTAACTTTTTTTTTTTTTTTAGTTTGCCATGTTTTATTTTATTTATTTATTTATTTTTAATTACAAAACCGTCTCAACCTAAATCTTATTTGCTTCTTAAAAAATTTAAATATCTGGTTTAAACCACCTCCACTATTTAGTGATATTACACCGCAGATCTGCTTACATGCTGTATGTGCTTTATGCAGTGTGATAAAGTAATGACTGTAATCAATCAACATGAATAAAAGTTGATGTGTAGTCGAACACTGAAGGGTAATCGGTGTCAACCAGAACAACGATTAATATTTTGTTCAGTGCAGACTGGAATCATTTTGCCCTCAGGGCTTCATTGTTAAAAATAAGTTTGTAACAGGAAATAATGCAAATGACAATATAAAGATTGAGGGATGTACACAGAGTGTTCAAGTCAAACCGGGACCTTTGATTTGCCTGCATCATATCAGAAATGCTGGCCTCCCAGGAACTCCGATAACGGTCCAGACATTTGGAAATGGCTTGAAGCTACTGTATGTCAGGACTGTAAGGGGGTGCGGCAATAACTCCCATTTTACCATATTTGTGAATGATTGTGTGTACAGTTCCCACAGATAGAAGTCTGGCCTTCTTTAAAGTTTCTGAACCATTCAAATCACTGTGTTGTGCTTGAAGTCTTCTATAAATGTCAATGAGTTGTACGACTTTGTACGCTACATGTATGTCACATGGCTTAATTACTTTCAACTGGGTCTCATATCCCCTGATCAGTGTTGGGGGACGTTACTTTTTAAAGTAACTAATTACATTACAAAATCAGTTACATTACAGCGTTACTTTCTGATAAAAGTAACTAGTTCGAGTACTTTTCCATTGCAGAAAATAAAAACT
>JAQQZT010000020.1:13222713-13235338 GCA_030068275.1 Clarias platycephalus | reverse complement strand
CACACACACACACACACACACACACACACACACACACACACACACACACACACACACACACACACACACACAAAGCCATAATTAGCCCCTATTAGAAGGGTAACAAACACATAAATCACAATGCTATCACTGCGCTGATATCAGGCGCACATTTTCCATCCACATTAAGATATAATCAAACGCTTTCAGCGGCCACGTGTTATAGTGTGTGCGTTAATCCAAGCTTGAGATTTATTGAAATAATACGTCAGTGTGTGACATATGTTTGTGTTTGTACATTAGATTGAGTTCACACAGAATGCATTAAGATAAATGTTTATGTACATAAATGGAAATAAAACCAATCTTTTACATACAAATACATATTTTTAGCCTACATTAGGAGATAAAATAAATTAGGCAAATTTTAAAAGAATCATATGACTGACTTGTATTATTATTATTATTATTATTATTTAAAAATTAAAAGCACATGGTGTTTTTGTGGTGTCGGAAGTTATTAGATGTTATATAGACTCTGAGGTTTACGCTAGTTATGTGTCATTAAAGCTTCGCTCTGACCTCTGGAGGCCGTGCGCTGGCGAAGTCGGGCCTGCGGGATGGCGGGCTCAGGAGGAGCGACGCTGACGTTAGGTTTGCTGATGTAATCTATAAGATTAGAACGGCGTCTAGAAGCTCGGTCCAGAGACGAGTTCGGGGAATCAGGAGCTTTCTGCCTCATTCTGATCTGAGGACACGTGCCGTCCTTCACCTCCCTGTACAGTCACGGAGAGTAAATGATTTAGCAGACATATCTTTTTTCTGTAACCTGTATATTATAATCTAAATCTAACACACAAAATTTGTATCACAGCATTACTGTAGACAATAAGTGTAAGCACCAATACCATGTTTTGGCCATTAGTATAGTGATGGTGTTTAAAAAAAAAAAAATTATATATATATATACCTGTCATGAAGCAGTCACTCACCGTGGCATGTAGGGCACAGCTGGAGGTGGTGGTAAATACAGATCAAAAATGGCGGGCTTCTCTTTCTGAGCAGAACTTTCTACACTGGATGCGTAAGCAGCATAGCCAGGAGGAATGCTCTACAAGTAACACAAAACATAATTTAGACTAAGATTTTTGCATAGACAAATAGTAAAGACAAACATTAATTAATTTAGACTGGTAATGTATTTTATTCCTTTAAATACATTACCAGTCAAAAGTTTGGACACACCTTTTAATTCCATGGTTGATCCTGATTTTTATTTCTTTTATCTCAAAATATACAGTATATTTCTGCTACTTATGTTCTGTAAATCCTTCATAACAGCTCTAATCTGAGGTACAGTACTGTTTGTTAATTGGTAATTTTTTTTAGCCTCTAAGTTAGTTCTGGTCCTAATTTCCTGGGAAGGTCTTCATGAGAGCCAGTTTCATCATGGTTCTTGATGAGTTTTGCAAACACACTCGACAATCCTGAAAAAGCTGACCTTCATGTCTTAAAATGTCTCAACATGTTATTGTTGTTGCTGTTATGTGTAATTGCTTGCTTAATTAATGTGTTATTTTATAGTTTTGAAATGTCCAGTATTGTTCTAGAATGTAAAAAATAAATCCAAACTTTTTGACTGGTACTATACACAGTGCTCTTCTTTTAATACCATTAATACAGTCTTCATTTACTCAGGACATAATTGTTGTTCAAGGTTTTTACAAAAGCTTACACCAATCAGTCGTAACATTACAAAGCAAAACATTATCTCCAGGACTGTGTAGGTTCCTCTTGTGCCATTGGGGTGGGGCCTCTGGACCCTCAGCGCATGCCTCCACAAGACCTCTGAGGGTGTGCTTTGGTGCCTCTCACCAGGACGATGGAAGTTGATACTTTGCGCGTTTGGGTTGCAGGGTGCGGTGATGTGATTGGGTTCTGGGGAATTTGGAGGACGGTTTGGTGGCCTTGTGCTCTGCTGGTCACGATGTGCAGCAGGCTGTTACACACGGACTGTTCTGGTGCGCCTTTCTATCGTTTCCAGCATTGGCTTTTCTGTGGTATCAGGCCAGACACTCTGGTGTTTTGTCCCTGTGGGTAACATGAACCTTGGGTTCCTATGATCCTATCATCAGTTTCCTGCTATATATTTGATAATCGATGTTAATGTGTTAATGTTATGTGATATTAATGTTATGGCTGATCGGTGTATCCTGTAGCTGCACGAATTCATGTAATTGCATCATTGTGTAAATAGTATGTAGACACCATTACATGCTTATTTGTTTTGCCACCATGGCTACGGTGACAATATAAGCTTTTCATTAAAAAAATGGACTTTAACTATAAATGTATATAAAAATAGTACAATATCAATTTAAAAATTGACACCGTTAGGAAATTACTGTGGTATAAGCAAAAAGCAAAAATAAATAAATAAATAAATACTGTTACATACAACAGTTAGTCTTGCTATTATAAGGAAATAATTAACTCAGAGATGCTACCAGTAATTCCGCTTCACGTCAGGCCACATGACACCACCTTGATGTGTGGTCTAACACCACACCCTCCCTGGTTTTATTGGTTAACTGCAGGATGCCAATCGTGGCAGAGATGCATCCACGTGTGTTTGTGTCATTGTGTGTACTGAGTTTGTCTGTGTGTGTGTGTGCGTTGAGATTCTGAGAAGCCTGATTCTGAGTACATTTTATCCCACAATAGATTTGTTCTACCACCAATCTGTATAAAAAAAAAAGCCTTCCTGCTTTACAAGCATGTAACAAAAAAAGAGACAGGCACTAGTGATCCCGCTTAAATGGGATGTGATGCAAAGTCTGACCTTTTCAAAAAAGGCGTGTGAGGAACGAGGGTGTATAGGGAGCGTTAAACCGAGCTTAACAAAATCAATAGACTCCTGACATTTAGAGCTGAAACTTAATCGGGTTTAAACACACATCCTGAATTGTAGGAACCCGCCATCGCTCCAACGCACACTCCCATTGTGTACTCACATTATGAGTCACACGTAAAAAGCCAGTGTGTGTATACTCATACTGTATGTGTGTGAGCAAGAGAGAGACATAGAGACTGCATGTGTGTGAGGTTACAATATTAAGGGTCTCCTTGTCTTTTGTCAGGGATGTTAACAAAGCCCTTTATTAGGATCCACCCTGGGTGAAATCTGGGTCTAGTTCTATTCTCGTGGCAAGATATACAGCGAAATAAAACTGTATATATTAATATAGCACATGATGAAACGACTGGCAATTAGAAAAGACTTTAATTCCGTTTAAAAGATGTGCTTATATCAAAACATATAGGCATACAGTACGGAAAATATCACAGTCAGCATTTCTGACCTACTTTAGGTGGTGAAACTGATGGAGCCCTAAAAACCAAAAGCCTAAAAGGCCTGCTGTGGTTTACAGGATGTTTCTCAAAAATACTTGTGGGAAAAACAAGTGAAACATACTTGTGTGGGCATTTTGGGTTTAAAATTTTTGCGCCATTATTGTGCAGGTTTTTCTGGTGCATGTCAATGACCTGCGGTACCACGCAGTGACCTGGCCTATTAGGTTTTACCATCAACATGGGTGTATGGTTTAAGAAAGTAGAGCACAAAGTCTGTTTCGAGACCAACTGTTAGGAAAAGGGAACTATTTATAGTATTTACATACACAGTTCCCCAGTAACTCTTTCAACTGAAGTCTGACTCTTTAACCTAGCAACCAAACAACGCAACAAGTCACACTTCGTTATCTACTTTCATTTCTTAACAACTTATTTCATAGAAAATAGTTACTAGGGAAGTTATTGAGTAATGAAGTGGTGTTAAAAATTAAAGGAACTTATTGTTTTGCATCATATTTCTCTGTAGCTCACATGCTACACCACTTGTACACCACAAGAGGGCACACTTGCAGTTCAAGCATTGTGCAATATTGGACATGCAAAAATCAGCCATAACAACAACACTACTTTCATAAAAAAAAGTTCAACACTGGCCACGACAGAAAGGCAACAGAACACCCAGGCCCATTAAGCACTGATCAAGGCGCGGCCCACAAATTCCCACATACCAATCTGATTGAGCTCCCATGGGATGCATTAGACGAAGACAAAGTCTGATCCATGGAAGTGCCACCCTGCAACCCATAGCACCCAAAGGATCCAGTGCCATGTCCTAGTGTCAGACACCACAGCACACCTCAGAGGCCATGTGGAGCCACAGCATGAGGGTCCAGAACCACCCCGTTGGCACAAGGGGAATCAAAAACCTAGGTCGGTTTAATGTAAATTCTTTTAATGTTTTAAGAGCAGAGAGACATGGTATTGTCTTGCAAAAGCAATATGATAGGATTGTGTCACTAGAAATGTTTAAATAACAGTTTATCTGAGAAAATGTGTGTTCTGTAATCATTAATTGTAAATGATTAATTGATTGTTAAAGAAAAAAAGTGGGAAATTTGCAACCTTATTAGTTACACTGCAACACCACAATCGGTAAATTTCCCAGACAAACCTAAACAATGGTAGCCTGATGTTCCCTGTATTATCTACTCTCACAACTTCCTATTTGCATTTATTTCCCATTGATCTTTGTTTTTAAAAAACAGATGCAAATTTTGTCTTTTTTCCTCATCTTGCAATGACGTGATGTGAATAAATTATGCAGTAGCCAGAATATATTTTGCATACTTATGTTTTAGGGAAACATGAAACGGGACAAGAGAGAGCAATAAAATGTAATAGAGACAAACCTGGAGTAGCGTACAAGCAGACCTTCTGTAAACATGTTGTGTTTTGTGGAGTGTGGAGTGTAGTATTGATTTTCATTATTTGTACTTTTTTTTCTGGCATGTTTTTTTTAGGGTATGAGGAAAATAAAGAACCTAGTGGAAACCCACATGGACATAAAGAGAAGATACACAGAAACTCCATAAATACTGCAACCTGAGCTGACAATATATTCCACATGCCAAAAACAAAAGCCTAATCTATAACTGATCCACAACTATTATTAATAATCCTGACCTGCACAGCCGGAGGCCTCCAGCGCAGGTTCTTCAGTGGAGCAGGAGTGAAGCTGCCCGATCCTGAAGGCCTCTTCTTCAGCGTGAGCACCACACTGTGTGGATTCTCCTTCATTTTGGACACGAGGTTCTTCAGATGCCAGCCCACCTGAAATAAACCGCAGCACCTGCTCAGAGTCTCATAGTGTAGATCATAATATGAAAAACCATCCACAAATCAAGCAAGGATTGTGTTTTTCTTTCAGTCATGATGTCAAGAATGTTGCAAATAGACTGCAATGTAATCAGTTCCAGTAGATTTGATTCTTTAGGCTTTTTAAGCTACAAGACTAAAGTGGCTAACAAATAAAAGAAGTTGTTGAAGAGTGCACACAGGACAGGGTGCCATCATAGGTCACAAACACACTCATTCACACACTACGGGCAAATTTGAAACACCAATTAGTCTAACCTGCATGTCTTTGGATTGTGGGAGGAAACGAGAGTACCCAGTGGAAACACACCAAGCACAGGGAGAACATGCAAACTCCACATCCTAGTCTGGAATCGAACCCTCAACCCTGGAGGTGTGAGGCCACAGTGGTAACCACTATGCCACAGTGCCACCTAGTTGTACAATATCTCAAACAGATTTCGTGACAAAATCTTGACCGTGCAGCTCTAAAAACGATAGCAGTCGATATCTGAATCACCTCTTTCTTAAGTACACTGTGTGTTACATCACACAATCCATACAGAATGTCTGGCCTGAAACCCTGAGGTGGAGTTGCCCATTAGAAGAGATTCACATGATAATATAAACTCAAAAAGGGAGGATGGACTATCAGTGATAAGCTTCCCTGTCTTTACCCAATGAAGAAGGTTAACCTTTCTTATTTTGTACTTTTGTAGAACCAAGTACAACAGCACCAATTATGGCTTCATAGAACAAAATCCACAGAAATGTATGAGAGCTGAGTCTAGGGCTGATTTCCTTTTAACCAAGACAGTAAGATTTACCAAGCCTATGTTTGACACCCATAGTGAAATGCCCCTGGACTTGATTTGATTTCAGCTGATATTAAGATGGTATAAATTACACAACTTTTTGGTATTTGAAAGAAGCATGTTACATAACAAATATGAAAGATGAATTCAGTTACTTATCTAGATTTAAGTGTGTATGTGTGTAATAGTTTCACCACATGTAGCATCAATCACACACTGATATAAGGCACGGCTCAATAGTAAAATAATACAAATTATAAAAATAAAAAAAACATTATAATCACTCATTATAAATATAACATTATAGTATTCTGTATACAGGGTCGCGGGAGGTCTAGTACCTATCCCAGGAGACTTAGGGCACGAGGCGGGGTACACAAACTTACAAACACTCATACACTCATTCAAACACTACAGCAATTTGGGAACGCCAGTTAGCCTATTCTGCATGTCTTTGGACTGTGGGAGGAAAAACAGAGAAAACCCACCAAGCACGGGAAGAACATGCAAACTCACAGACACACTGACCCCGAGGCGGGAAACGAGGCCGGACCCTGGAGTGCAAGGAGACAGTGCTAACCACTAAGCCACCGTGCCGCCCCAAAACAGTATTATAACAATTTTATTTTCAAACTATTAGATTTAATCCCTTATATCTAATATTAAAACCAGCTGCCACTATACACTCATTCATTCACTCACTCATCTTCTATACCACTTTATCCTGTATTCAGGGTCGCGGGGACCTGGAGCCTATCCCAGGAGGCTAGGGCACGAGGCAGGGTACACCCTGGACAGGGTGCCAATCCATCGCAGGGCACACACACATACACACACTCACACATTCATTCACACACTACAGGCAATTTGGGAATGCCAATTAGCCTAACCTGCATATCTTTGCCACAACTGTGAAAAAGTTTGAGCCTCTATTCCTTCATATTAACTTAAATTAAATGATGTAGATTAAAGTAAAAAAATGTTTTAGTGCAACAGGCTGCAAAGTGGTTGTTTATGTAACAAGCTTCAGAAGCAACCTCGTTTCCCCTCTCGTCTGTTTCAACCACTGAGCATTCAGCATGACCAGTATATTAATGTTTTATGCTTGAATAATTCATAGGTCACTACGTGGCTTATCAAAATAAAAAACATTCTTCTGAACCTGTTCAGGTATAGCTACTGGACTGAAAACGAGAGACAAAAACTTGCCAAAAATGAGACCAAAAAGTCCTTCAGGAAGCCTAGAGAACTATTCCTCAAGACTACATTAAAAATAAACGAAACTCTGGCTCTTTGGAAGCAAAATAGAAGACATGTGGGGTGATTCAAGACTTTTGCACAGTACTATATATACATGTTGACATAAATTTTATGACACAAATTATAACATAAATTTTGACATAAACGGTGCTATACTTAAGTTAGTGACTATAAGATTTCACTACTTGTTATCTACGTTAACCTAAAGTAACTCTACTAAATGTTATTTTTAACCAAACTGTGATAAAGAAACAGTGATAAAACAGAAATTTCACAGAATTATCTTATCAGTCTTTATCATTTTCTTTCTTGGACCTCCTTTTGTTTATCAGCATGAGAAGGTTTGAGTGACTGACCACTGTCTGCTGGTTGACCTGCACCACTTCATCGCCAGCATGGATGCGCTGAGTTCTGTCTGCTGGAGACTGCACAGAGGAAACAAGGCATGGGATAAGACTGAGATAATGACTGGATGGCTACAAAATGACTTAATCGTCAAAGGAAGAACGTCACTCACATTTTCTGTGGTTCCGGTGATGACATGCAGTCCATCGTATGTGGATTTAATGTACATGCCCTATAAAGAAGCACAACATAAAGCAATTCAACTGATGTTGTGATAATAAAGTGCTCTCTGTGATCTACGGGAATCCTGATGTAGGTGTGTGTTGTGTCAGGAGTCACTCACTAATCCCTCTTCTGGTTTGACATCAGTGATGTGGACCTGTTCCAGACAGGTAGTGCGGCTCTTCATGGGATCAAAGGCCGTCCTCCGGGTCGCCTCACAGACTCCAGTTAAAACTCGAGCCTGAGAGAAACATCCATCTTTATAATAAACCATTTAAATGGAGAATTGTAAACTTCCACATGTAGAGTACTGTTCATCAGTTTCGAAGCTGACATTTACTAGTAGTTCATGATTTGTAACAAACGTAATGTTTCCCAAACTGGCAGAATGTTTGTTTAAAGTTAATTATTTGTGGCTAATGCTAAGTGCTGCTAATGCTAAGTGTTGAGACATTTCTTTCAACACATCTAAATGTTTTGAGGAAAAAAAGGTATTTCTGGTTTTCCAGGTTTGTTTTGTTTGGTTTTCCTTGACCTTAACTGCTGTGTGCTAGTTACGTAATTAGCGAGCCTCAGTCAATACTTAGCGTATTTCAATAGCAATAGGTTAGCTGTGAATGTAGCAAATGTTAAAGTGGCTTGATGAGACAGCGCAAAGCTGATTTACCGTTTACCACCTAAAGTCAATTTTTTTGATAACCACAGCAATTTGACAAAAACTTAACAAATAATGGATGCATACTCTTAAGTTGTTTGTGTTGTGGAACATCTATGAGAGGCGTTAGCTCCTGTTACTGTATCACTTACAGTGCTGTGAAAAAGCACTCCCCTCTTCCTGATATTTTTTTTTGTATATTTTTAAGACTTAAATGATGATTTCATTTATTAAGGGAAAAAAGCTGTCCAAACCTGTCTGGCCCTATGTGAAAAAGTAATTGCCCTCTTGCTAAGTGATTTTTGGAAAGCCATAAATCCCAAGCCTGATTACTGACAGACTTGTTGAATCAAGAAATCACTTAAATAGAACCTGAAGATCTAAAAAAAAAAAAAAACTAGATCTAAAGAATTTAAAGAATAGATGATAAACAAAGTAACTGACATGTATCAGGCTGGAAAGGGCTACCAAGCCATTTATAAGGCTTTGGGACTCCAGCGGACCACAGTGACAGACATTATCCACAAGTGGAGAAAACTTGGAACATTGGTGAACCTACTAAAACTGGCGACTCATCCAGAACAACATCTAAAGAACTGCATAACCTCACTAGCCTCAGTTAAAAGATGAAGGCATGAAGATCAGTGTTCATGATTCAACAATAAGAAAGCGACTGGGCCAAAATGGCATCCCAAGGCAAAAAAACATTGCTGACCAAAAATAATATAAAAAGGCTCTTTTTGAAGACAAATATGCAAAAATAAATAAATAAATAAAAATAACATTAAGAAAAATAATAATAATAATTCAGGTACTTTTCAAATACAATATTCAAATACTTCATGGCACCGTACATTATAATGTAGTTATGTGTTTACTTCCGAACATGCTAATTCATTTATCATTTTAATGCTTTGACATTTGGAACCCTGGACTTTTGTCACTGAATATCATGTTAATTCTGCACTTGATGTACAAAATGTGCCCTTTATACAATACTACAATTGTTTAGAAAACATACTCCATTTATTAGCCCATTTTACTACTTATATTTGTTCATATTCCTTAAGTCTGAATTAATTCTAACACATTTCTGCAACCAATGCGTAAAAACTTCAAAATGTTTCTCCCTTCTCCAAAGCCTGATTTGTACAGCGTAATTTTCTTTAAGGCCATGTCATTATTGCTGTTCTCCTGCCCCACCACACTCTATGGTCACGAGACACTGCTGAGACACATTGTTTCAGGAAGTCGACAATGCTTTGTTTGGCTCCATGGGACGCTGCAGCTAGAGTTCATCCGAACAATAGTCTGCAATTCTCCGCCTTTCTGGATCTATTTAAAAATGCACAATCAGTCAGACGTGTAAAAGTAACGTGCACCTGGAATCCCTGGAATGTTGAGCAGGATCAAAGGTTATCCACGGTGGGAAAGTAGAACTAAATTCAAATCGAGCGCCGTGTCCATGGAGGACGTGCGGGACTTCAGAGGCTAAGTTACTTAACACAGGATGCTCAGGCACAAGACTGTGGAAAACATCCGACCTCTCTGCTGATTAAACAATAGAGCCGGACACACTTTTGCGTCCAGCTTCAGTGTATCGAGAACAGCAGATGATTCTTTTAATACGGATCGGCAATGGTTTATATGCAATAATAGCATAATACGCAAGTTATGGATAGATATAAGGCTGAAAAACACTAGTGCATCCCTTGAGAAAGGAAGACATGTTTCACTCACCACTTCTAGTATCTTCTCCTCCATTTCATACACAGCACAGTCCTGGAATTAGAGACAGAATTGGTATTGAACCTTCATGTCACTGGATAGCTCCCACAGGATGGAAAAAGGGATGATAACAAGGCACACATGCAAACAATGCAAACAACTGAACACATGCAACTCCAGATCTCCAGTGTTTGGATGCAAAATAAACTTAACTTGCAAATGAAGTTAAAGCATTCCGTTTTTTGGTAAAAGCTTAAAAAGCAAAAAATCCATAACCACGTCAAATTCATGTTGTAATATTTTAACAATTTTGCATTTTAGAATAATACACTTTTTCAGGTTTATGTCTTTTATGTGGAATCTAAATTCATCTGTTTTCTGAATGACAATTAAGATCATTAAGGGATTTGAATTCAAATAAGTTACGGACACTACATAAAAGGGTATGAAACTGTAATTAGTTAGCAAATGTCTTTCTTTTTTGTATATAAATATAAATATAAATGTGTGTGCATATTTACAGAAATAAAAATCATTATGATGTATTATAGTATTATGAAATCTCTGATAGGTGAGACTCTTTTAAGCACCAATATCATGTCTTGGAGAATGACATGTCAGCATGCACTGTTTGGACTTGTTTGAAGTGTTTTGAGAGTTTAGAGCAGTGAAATGATTTGAAAGTTCAGTAGGATACATCGTATGGTTCAATGCAATAACACAATACTTGGTTTTTCTCTTGTTGACTTGACTTTCAGACAGTATTACACAGTATGTCATATACCAGCAATGCTTTGTTATAGAAACTGTTAAAATCTGAATTTGGTTGATTGAATATTTTTTCCATATTGTATGCTTGTGCTGTAAAAAGTAGATAAATAACTCTGTGCATAAAACCAGCATATGGCCAAAACTTTGACCATTGTGGACACTTATCCACTTATCTTACACTAGATTGTGTAGCGTGGGGTTGGAGATAAGGCCCGATGTTGTTATTGGATGTGGAGGTCTGGGGCTCAGTCAGACTAATAGTTTACCCAAAGGTGTTAAGTGGGATTGAGGGCTCTGTGCAGGCCACTCATGTTCTTCAATCCTAACCTTGTTTTCAATAATGGTTTGCTGGAAAACATTTGGGCCTTTTGGTTCCGATGAAGGAAAATTGTAACACTACAACATACAGTACATGCTTCAGTATGTTTCAAAGGTTGTGGCAATAGTTTCAGGAAGGACTACATACAGTACGGGTGTGAAGGTCAGGTGTCCAAAAGCCCTTGGCTATACACTGATCAGTCATAACATAAACACCACTTAATGTCAGGTGAACTGAATCACATTGAAAATCAGGAAAATGGGAACAGGAAAAACTAAGGCTCATTTCTGCCTGCAGAGACCAAAGACAAACATGTCCGATCTGATCTCACAGAAAAATTAATGCAGCGCAGCTCGATAAAAAGGTGTCATAACCCACAGTTTGCTGTGCATGGGGTTTATTAGGGTTGGTGTTGTAGCCTCCACATTCCCTAGGTCTCAATCACATCAAGTATCCTTGGGATGTGCTGGACAAACACGTCTCATTCTGGGAGACACCACCTTACAGCACTTAAAGGATCTGCTGCTAATGTCCTGATGACAGACACCACATCACACCTTTAGTGGTCTTGTGGAGTCACGCCGTAAGAGGCCCAGCGCTATTTTAAGGGGAACCTAAAACCTAGATGGTTTTAATGTAAATGGTTTTAATGTTATGGCTGATCGGTGTATATTGTATTTACTTCATTTAATTTAGTCAGGCTGTTATGTTAAAGACTATAAGCGATGTCCTCATGTACACAGTGTTTATAGAGAGAGTGCAGACCTTCTGCACAGTGGTGGTGAGCTCTAAACACAGCTGGATGATCCTGTTCTTAATGGAGGTGAAGTCACTGATGCCTGTCAGAGGGGTCCTGAAAGAGGAGAGAGCATACAAGGTTTAATCAGTACTAAAGCACAGCAATTCTGCTTCGACTTAGGCTTATGGAATGCGTCGTTTCATGTCTGAGCAAGCAGAGTTGCAAATGCCTGTGATTTAAAACAGAAAACGTGGATTATGTTAAACACACTTAAAGAGGTTTAACCTCTGGACTCATAGATCTCAGTGCATCTGGAGACATGGCCCCTGTGCCTATCAATCTAATTACAGAGCCTCGTCTTATGGCACTTTAAAGGCGATGTGACTTTTGTCCCTGTCAGTCAGTTAGACTACGAGATGTGACCTAAATGTATATCACTGTGTCAGTCACAGTTAAATAAGCATGGCCTTTGCATCTGTCAGTACGAATAACATGGAATTCAGTCCTGTTGTGAGGGTTGCCCACTAGAGGGCAGAATTTGTAGTAGTTTTGTTTAGTTAAAGGCTCGGTTTCCCAGGAAGCAC
>JAQQZT010000020.1:13202542-13220172 GCA_030068275.1 Clarias platycephalus | reverse complement strand
ATATATATATATATATATATATATATATATATATATACACACTGTATGCAACATAGCTTGTGCTTTTTCTAATAAATATGTCTTCAGTTGAAATGGGACTTTAGTTTCTAGAATCAAATCTTAAATAATTACATTACATTTTTCAGATTACTCTCTTTCTCTCTGTCTTACCATAATAACCATGCAAAAGTGGTACTCTGCTACTAGAAGCAAACAGTTTTTTCGTTTCTTTTGCATTTATGTCTATTAATGTGAATCAGCTTTTTTTTCTTCCTTGAGTCATATTTTCTGACCCCTGCTTTACACTAATACAAAAACAGAGATAACTGGTGACTTCTGGAGGGCCTTGTTTCTTGGTGAACACAATGACCGTCTTCCTTTCCAAAAATACCAACAACATCTTTTCCTGCAGACACTAAGGAAATCAAATGTCTTCTGTACCATCACCCTACACTGTACAGAGAATTTCTGGTAGGGAAACTTCAATCTTGGGAATGCAAGGCCAAATAATGTAGAACATTACTGGGGTCACTCTTCCCCTCCATCAAGGACACTGCACAGTTCTGCTGAACATTATGGCTCCAAGATCATCCCAATCACACTCTTAATGTCCTGGGAATTTACTATGTACTGTCTGGTAAACCACCTTAGCTTTATGTAATGTGTGTATATAACCTGATCCATGAAATATAATAAAATTCACTTAAAGTCATTTAGGTGATAAAAAGCAAGCGTGAATCATGGAGGGAATAAGATGGTCACATTTAGTTTTCATTAAGCTACTCTTGAAATGGTATCTGTGCTGCTATTATTTTAATTTCTCTGTCTATGAATTAAAAAAAATATATATCTTTTCCATATATTTTTTAAATAAACATATATATGTTTTAAAGTTTTATAAAATCAGATTTTATTTTTACACCATAAATTCAATTTGTATGCAGTGCTTTACAGCTCAATTGAGTATGAAGTTCAATATTTAATAATTAGATATTTTTTTTCCATTTATGCAGTGCTGCATCCAGATACATCGAAAACACAAACATGCACAATTTAAATTTCTGTAATATGAGCCAATTGTTAGTTGGGAAAAAACAGAAATCTATTCATATGAACAAAATTTAATCCAATATGGTTTTGCACACACATGATTTTATAGTGGCATTATTTAATCATGAGTATTGTTAACATGTTTAATTGAAAGTTTGGAAAACGTTATCAATTCAATAAAATCACTTTAGTAAAAATTAAAAATTTAACAAAAAATTATTTCTAATGTTCTTAAGAATGAGCCATGAAAGGTTTATCGGCGTCTGAGTGAATGAAATGACAGACATGTAGATCTAAGAAAGTGTCTCTCAACACACTGTCAAAAGAAAGAAAAGAGATAAAACATTCTGCTCTGTCTGGCTGTAATCACTGTTTAAGGAAAGGCTTTCGGGCACACAAAAAAACACACATGGCAAAATATTTTGTTAAAATTGTTTGGGTTATACAAGTGTGAATTTGGTGTGATTTTTTTCTTTTTTTAACTATAGCTCCATCTTACACAGTTTGGCACAATGAGTATTTCAGGCTGTAGTTAAGTATTAATAATATGTTTGGGTTTTTTCACAAAATATTTTTAAGTTTTGTACCATTATTTTTCTTCTCCATCACAGTGCTTGCATTACAGTATCCCACACAGTATTGTTAAGTATATATAACATAGTGTCTGAACAACACCCCAACTGCATAATGCCACAATTTCACAAAATGCGTCCGAGTGCCTTTAACCACATAAAATCACATCACATGTTCAATATAACAGTATAACAGCACAACCTCAAGTGTGAAATTGCCCTTATACAGTTCAACAGTGACAGTAATTTAACTGGTATTGCTTCAGTGAATTAGTGTGTAACTTGTGCTGTCAAGTGTTTAAATGTCAAATCTTATACAAAGTGATAATCTTTTATTTCTAGCCAGCCTTTTGCACCATCCGCTCATGAACTGAAAAGAAAAAGACGTGATACTCTTGCAAAACACGAGTATTTGCAGAAGATGCAAGCGGTTTGAATTTTCAGCAAAAGCTTTTATATATTTTTAAGAAGTGTGTTATTTTTAAACAATTGAATGTCCTAAGTTTACCTGAATAGTTAAATAAATAAAGTGTGAATTCATAATTTTGCCTCCAAAATATTTTTTTAACTTAAGCTGCCAAATCTTGTGCCAAAATGACTTTACTTTGTTTTTCTGTTTTACAGGTTCCTACCTCAAGTTATTTAAAACGCCCTCATAAAGCGATACACTCATTTTGTTGAATAAAATAAAAAGGGAAATAGAAGAGGTGGAGGTCCTAATAATTCTGAAGCACAGACGCAGCTATATTCGGCCTGCAGCTGTGGAGAAGTGGTGCACTTTTCCCACTCTCACATGAGCAACAAGCAGAAAGTCATCTGACGCCAGCAGACGGAAACTGCAGAAACAATGGTGTGACACGCTTTCCTGACATTGCATACTGTGTGTTTGGGCCAGTATATATGTGTTTGTGTGAGAGCAGGGTGGAGGGCTGCTCGACAGGTGGGTGGGTCACATCTGTTTCCTGCTCTCCAACAGTTATCTTTCAGAACGTTCCTCCACCTCGTTCCTGTCACTGTTCTGTCCGGACTGTGTAATCTCTATTTCAGCACCATATGTAATGCTATCAGCTAATTTCCTTCATTCTCATACGTAGTACAAACACAGACTTATGGGAAATGGTTATTCATGTGACAGACGTTTTTGTCAAGGCAACCAATGATTTCACATCATTTGATATGGACAGTGAAAGTGGTTTATGTCAAATTGATATGGTCTGAAATGAAACAAGCACCACTGTTTTAATCTTTACAGTCTGCCCTAGACTACACACATTACTCCTTTTACATCTATTCTATTCTGGGTCCATTCTGTACAGTCGTACAATAGAGAGTTGATGCTGATTAGGCTCTATTCACACACCATACAACACAAAGCACAAAGAGATACAGAACAGGGAGGCAAACAAAATTTAATCAGCGCTAATGCCAATGAATTATGACAACCATTAAATTGTGAGGTTCTCTTTGCAGTTGGAGTCTCTTAATTATCTTCAAAATCAGACCAAAGAAGATCTATTCTCTTCAATGTTAGGAAATAAATGACATGGCCAGTAAGGAATACTTTTAATAGTGTCCTAACTACTGGTGACATGTAAAAACTACTAATGTATAGTCATAACCCCTGGATTTTTATAAACTCCACCAGTTTTAACATTGTCTGGACAAAAGAAAAACCGACAGTCTAATCATATTTTTTTTCTGAATATGAAAACACTTATAAATATTTGCATAGTAACCTGCTATTTTTATCACATGCACTATGACTCATGATCAAATATTCATTATAATACCTAGGACTAGTGACAGGCTTGATATCAGGTCAATGTTGAATATTGATTTCAGTATCATTCAAATCCTACCCAATACCATTATTTCAAAAAAATCTAATGACTAACATATACTTGCACTTAATAAATAACAAGAATATCAACTACTGACATAAAATCGTAAGTATTACTATAAAGTCATAACATGTAGTTTAACGCCATAACTACTGATATAAAGTCATAACATCAGGTTTAATGTCATAACTACTGATATAAAGTCAGAAAATCTGGTGACAGAAAGTCATATGCTGATTTAAAGTCATAGAAGTTGGTGAAAAGAAAAAGATACTCTTACAAAACACGAGTATTTGCAGAGGATGCAAGCGGTGTCTATTGTCTGCAAAAGCTTTCATATATTTTTAAGAAGTGTGTTAATTTTAAACAATTTAATGTTCTAAGTTTACCTAAAAAGTAAAAATAACTTTTGCTTAAAGTCAAAACTACTGGTGACAAAAAAAACAAAACTACTGATTTAAAGTCGTAAAAGTTTCAAATGACTCATACCAATTGGTGACTGATATAGATTTAACGTAGCCTGTTTAAACTAGGTAGACAGTGATAACATGGGGTTTATTCCTAGTTTAAGTAATTGGCTATTCACTTGATTATCTGTCATATTCTGTATACTTAACCTAGCAGATAAACTACGTTGTTCTTATTGAGAGGACAGAAATGGGCGCAGTCCTTCCCACTCAGAGCACAGGGCGAACTGAAACTTTACTAATTGAAAAACAAACACAGAAAAGGTTCAGGCTACATCAGTGTAGTAAATTAAACTTAGTCATGCATTTGATGACTAGTAATCCACCAGTATACTAAGTATATTATATAATATATTATATAGTAATATACTACCAGTATATATTTTTTGTTCATTCTTTTTTTATTCATGTTGGGATTTTTATAAACCCACACCTGTTTTAATATTGTCTGGACAAAAGGAAAGGACCGACATTCTAATTCTTTTTACTTGAATATGATTATATTACACTTGGTAAATATTTGCATAGTAATCTGCTATTTTTAGCATATTCACTATGATTACAAATGAAATATTAATTATAATACAAAAGACTAATAATTGGTGTAAGCCCAATATTGGATAATGATTTCAGTATAATTCAAATCATACCCTATACCTTTATTTAAAAATAGACTTATGCCAAACATACACTTGCATTTAATAAATAACAAGAATATCAACCACTGACAAAGTTGTAAGTATTAATCTAAAGTCATAACATGTAGTTGAATGCCATAACTATTTTACTACATAAAGTCATAATATATATGGTTATATACAGTATATGTATATTGTATATGGTTTATATACAGCAATAACAACTTCAAATGCTCTGTTTTTCATAAATCCTGAACCTCAGGAAAAACACAGAGCTCCAGTAAAACAGCAAAAAAGAGTGTGCTGAGTGGAGGATGTGTCTGGGAAATCCCTTCTTTCCTGTTCACCTTCTCCACCTACCAATTAGACCCCACAGCTGGCACAGAGCTCTACTTAAGATTCAGAAAACACCACTCGTGTCTATGTTTCAGGCTGCCGTGCTTCTAATTCAGCCATAATTTAGCACATTGGCCTATATTTAACTTACTAATGCTGTAAAAGTGCCGTAATTACGAGCTTCACAAAGCTTTCTTTCTCCTACAAATATACTGTAGTCTTTATAGTAAATACTGTAGCCTTCAATGATGCCTCGATTCGATGTACAAGTGTGTGAATTACAGTCAACTCTCTCCACAGGTGTCCTTGATCAACAAGGGTGGAGCTAAAATAAATTTGATCAGTCATCTGCGAACGCGATCATATGACACCATCATAAGCCGCCATTTTGCTTTTCTGGCTCAACGTTTGGATTACAATATTGTAATCAAAGCAACACAAGCTAAGCTAGCTAGCTTACAGTAGTTTAAAATTGTTTATTTTTTTGTTCTTGATGGTGAACTTGGCTGTTTTAATTACACAGTAAAAAAGACAAGGAATTACAGCTTGCTAGCAAACTCAGCTATAACAATAATTTATCCAAATATACTTAGCTTGCATTTGGACTTGGTCAGTGCTTTTAATTAAGAAGTGAAATAAACTAGTTAGCGTTCTGGCAATATAATAGTTTTAATTGTGTAATAAAATGACCCACGCTACCTAAGCTTGTTTTGCTAGTTAATTTAGCTAATGTTTTTTAATCACACAATAAGTTAGCATAATCAATTAGCAATATCTTGCTAATTAATGTGGGTAACACATTTAATTGCATAGAAAATTGGTTTATCTAACTTTAGCAATACCTTGCCTGGGCTATTTTTTATGTCATAGTATATTTAGATCATCCAACATTAGTTATTTGCTTATTAGCATATCTACTGTTTTTCATTACATATTAAAATCTAAATGTAATTTTTACGCAGCTAAGTAGTTCAGTTACCTAATGTAGATGAAGGTGAGCTAATAATAGCAATAGTTAGCTAATGTTCTTTGAAGCAATTTATGCAACTCAAACCAAATAAGTAGAAAAAAATGGTACTGGGGTTGCACAAGACAGTACGCTCTTAGAGTAGACCTCAGTGACTGGAGAAGTTATAGCTGGCTGATATGATGAAGCAGAGAAATTTAGACACACTGTGTGTGCAAGAGAACAAGTAGGGGAATGAATCCAGAGCATGGGTTCAAAATGTTCTACCATGGTGTGGATGGAAAAAGAAATGGTGTAATAATAAATATGAGAGTATCCTGGGATAGCGGAGGAAGGAGATTTCTGGAGTGAGTTAGATGATGTGGGGGAAGCATGTACCCAAGAAAAAGGACTGGTGATTGGATCAGATAACAATGGTCATGCTGGTAAAGGGAGCAGAGGTGATAAGGGGTGATGGGTTGGTATGGTGTCAAGGAATGTGGGAAAGCAGATAGTGGTAAATTTTGCAAAAAGGATGAAGATGGTGGTGGGGAACACATTCTGTTTAGAAGAAGCAGGAGAACAGCGTGAAATATATGAGTGGTGGAAGGTGCAAACAAGTGGACTATGTCCCTTGCAGAAGATACAACCTGAAATACATTGAAGGTTGTAATGTGGTAGCAGGTGTGGATGATTTAGATGGACAACATTCAATGGTGGTCTGTAGGATGACTTTGGAGGTGAGGAAGAGATAGATCAGTTGGTGAATGCTGAAGGAGAAAGACTGCTGTGTTCAGTTTAGCGTGGAGGGGAGAAAGGTGCTGGGTGGTGGCTAAGGGATGCTCTATGACTGGGTGACTACTGCAGGAGTGTTGAGGCAGTCAGCTAGGAAGGTACGTGGTGTGACATCTGGAACAGAGGATGCTGAAAGAGACTTGGCGGTGGAATGTTGAGAGATGAAGACAACAGTCTGGGGTACAAGGTAATGGGCAAGGCGAAGAGAGATTTGAAGAAAGCTAAGAAAATGGTATATAGCAAAATGCTCATGTATTATTTTGCCAGATAGAGGGAACAAGCTGCAGATTAGGGTGAGAAAGAATGCAGATGGAAATATGCCGACACAATCATGATGAAGTTCATCAGCCAAAAATGTGGATACACTGGGGAGCCAAGAGAGGAGTTGTGGTATTGTATATGGAAGTATGGAAGTGGTATAGTATTTGGATGAGGACATTGTGAAAGTGATGAAGTGTGTGATAGGAATTATGGACTGGCTCAAGGTAGAAATGGAATTGCACCAAGGATCAACTCTTACCATTTTCTTGTTTTCTTATTTGGTGATGGACAAGTTTGACAGACAATGTCCAACAGGAGTCTCCATACACTCTGATGTTTGCACATGACTTTGTGAGCTGAAATAAGGTTAGGAAGCAGATTGAGACGAGCCAGTAGGGCTGGTCATACACACTGGAGAAATGGAGAATGAAAATCAGTAAGAGAGCACAGGAGGGATACCTTGGAGACAACTTGAGAGGAGTGAGATTGAGATGGTTTAGGCTTGTGCTGAAGTTGGAGCACCCAGGAAGAGCGAAAAAAGGAAAGTCAAGGAGGAAATTTATGGATGCGGTTAGAGAGGGCATGCAGGTTGTTGGTGTAACAGAGGAAGATGCAGAGGATTGAGTAAGATGGAGAAAGATGATCCGCTTGATAACCCTAATGATCCCTGAGTTGATCACTCAGATTTTATGTCTTTTATACAGTATGAATAAAGACAGGGTAATAGTTCAACTGGAAAGAAGCAGTACCTAAACAAAAATAATGGAATAAAATATGAGACTCATTCTGAGTAAACCATTTTACGTCAGTTGTAAACGTAGCCTCCATGAGGTCGAGCATGTTAAAAGAAAAATCATGAATTTCTTAAAATTTTGACTTTTATTGTCATGAATACCATGTGTGGGCTTTTCATGTAGACTGACATAAAAACACATCATCATGTTGGAATGCTCCATTTGATCGGACAGGAGACTCAGCTAGAAGCTTGACTGATTGATTGGAATGATCACATTTTATATGTTTGAAACATGTGGTTTTTATACACACCAGAGCACAGAGAAGATCCACAGCTTCAAGGATGAGTTCCTGATGGCCAACGCGGCTAACTGCAAGCTCCTCCAGGTCCTGGTGTGAGATTTTCAAAAGCTGCTGGCCGTCAATCTTCGTCTTTTCAAAGTTTGGGATGTAGTACTGGAGACTGTCATCCAGTCCTGAGACAGATAGGGAGGGAGACATAACACAAAGAGTGTCTTTCAGTAAAAGCGTTCAAGGACTTGCCTAGTTCGACAGCGTGAGAGTGTTAGAGCAAACACAGAGGCTATAAGTCAATAAAAGACATTTGCTTTGGCCCGATGAGCTTCTTGCTGGAATATTTTTTACCCTTCTGAGAATAGTGTTTCACTAAAACCCTTCAAAATGCAGCGGTTGACACTCATGAGATCATTTATGAACGTACAGAGACAAACATGTAAATTTGAGGAAAGGAGTGAGTGCCAGGACTGTTAATGTACACACAAAATGCAAGTCAGAGAAGTACAGATATGATCTTAAACATCGAAGTAGGTTAGCGTCCATGGTTACCCACCCTTAAGGCTATAAATCAACCACCACGCCCCCACCCCACTCTCTAAAGAAAGACACTGATGTTGGCGCTATGTCCACTTGTACTGTAGTTGCAGTGTTAGACCTAGCTATACAATGTTTGCCAACTTTGGGCACTTTTTGTTAATAAGCCCGCCAATGTTCACACAATCCTGGTCCAACATTCACAAGGTAGAATAAAGTTGAAATCGGTCAGCCCTGGTGCCTCTTCATTTACCCAATGGATAAAAATGACATTATATCAGTTTGATAAGTTTCCAGTCACAGCCCTTGCATATCTGCCTTGAGTGAATAATGTTAGAGGGGTTTATTTAGTAGGCTCAAAATTTTTTTCATTTATTTATTTTTTTTATCAACTTTTATCAAAAGTAAATACCAAGAAGGTCAGGTAGACAAAGGCATTAATCTTTCTCTCTCCTTCTTGGGGAAAAGATTGATGTGATGCTCACAGTAAGACGCCTTAAATGCCCTTTTTTTTAATCATCTCTCGCATCTCTTCACTGCTGTTGTTTTTCTCAGTTTGTGTTTTGGGGGAGGGTGACGATGCAAATACTCACTCTGCTGACCCTAAACCTTGTGACCAAACTCCACTTACTGGCCCCATTTATTCACAGTCTAGACAGAGGCATGCACGTGCCCCGTGGTGATGCACTGAGCGAGATCTCCTCTCTGCTACTGGAATAACAGTGAATGGTGGTTTCAATGCCCACAATTAATGATAGAGTTACACTGTCACTGTGCCAGAATCATGATCTAAAAACCAGGGCATCTACTGTATGTAGTTAAAATGGGTTACCAGCTATTTAATTCTGTCACTGATATACTACATTCACATGTACATTCAAGGGTGAAAGAGCATTTTTATATACTGTATGGTAGGAAAGCAACGTCTTTAGTTTAACACTAGAGATAAAAGTGTAAACGAAAAAAAGTGGCCTTATTAAACGATTGTTGTTAAACGTACATGACCTGCTCATGCACCATTAGGACATGAATTAATGTCCTCGGAGGAAAAGAGCTATCTTCCCTCTTCCGCTTGCGAAAGCTCACATATTCCTTTGATTGCGTAGTGTCGCTATAATTGCTGTGGGAGTGCGAATATGCCCCGTTCCAATCCTGAGAGAGAGTATCTCTCTAGTCTCCTGGCTACGGATGATAGGGAAACTGTTTCTGTTTCGCTGATACTTAAAAATTCTTTACTTAAATCTATATTTGTATGCTGTTTGAGATCATATGAACAATAATAATAATAATAGCATCCTATAACTGAGCAGAATTGGTTACTATTATCACTAATTATAACTTATTGTAACTAGCTAATTATCACCTGGGATCCAAAGCCTAGCTTGGGAACAAAGAGGTTCCAAAACACCAGGCAAATGCAGGCCACCAATCATACAAACTGAACATACTTACAGGTAAACATGCGGAACTTTGGCCAAGATAAGGAAACTCAGAGAAAACTCATGTAAACACAAGGAGAACATGTGAAACTCTGCAGCGGCGGTAAGTCAAAGTCAAGATTGAACCAAGGACTTTGGAGATATTAGACCAAACTCTACCTGCTCTAACACCACGCCTACAGCCTTTCTCTAGTTTAGCTTTAATATTTCAAACCTCTAATATTTCATTCAAATCTAAATACTGTGTGCAATAGATCCATGCATATATTATATTTAAACTAAACAAATGCTTACTATGTGTAAAAGTCCATAAATACCCCAGACAGTTCTTTAATATCTCTAATATCTGGCAAAGTAGATTATGTTTATTATCAATGTGCTTAAGCAGTTGGGTACTGTCCTTTCCTCCTCCTGGTGAATGATTAACAGAATGTTTCTGAGCATTAACCCTGAAGCTGTGTCTAATCTAAAGTCAATGAACTTTTTTTAATAGATATAATTATTATTAAATATTTTAAGCTACTGTGTCCATCTACAGTATGTATACTATACAAATGATTTCACACATGCATGTTCTGTGAGTAACATTTTTAGTTAAATGTCCATCTTATGAAAGTCTGTGTGTGTTCAGAACTACCCTGAGGTCTTGGAACATTTTCAATCCTTGAAAGGAACAATAAACATTCCTCAGAACCGGAAAAGCTCTAGAGAGACAGTGCAACTGCTTTTTGTGCTACCCGATTTTCCCACTGACCGAGAATGAGAAGAAATGCTCACATCTTTACATTTTAGGGCACACCAGCGAAGATCTGTGTACTATACTTTTATAAGAGATATTTTCAATCCTTTTTTTTTTTTTTGTATTTGTACTGAGCATTGAACAATAAACCTCACAAGGCAGCTTTACAGAAATCCAGACGTACTGTATATTCTGATCCATAATGAGCAAGCCTGGGGCAATACTGTAGCTGTCATGTCACTGAGGAGGAGAAAGCTTCAGAGGAACCAGTTCACAAAAATAGTTTCTAGTGTTAAACCTTTATAACAGTTACAGGTAAAGCTGCTCCTTAAGTTTTCTGCAATGGGAAAATCTTAAGACTGTATTTTTTGTTGGTTTTAGATAAATTCCAACAGAGAGATAAAAAAAAGGAGGTGGGAAAGTAAATGGCTCTTTTGATTGTACCTACTCTATCGTAATCGAAAACATCTAATATGTTATCTAATAAGTTATTGTTTTATTGTGTCATTGTTTAATGACTAAAAAAATAATTATGTATATTGCATGATATAAGAGGAATCAAACAATTTGGGATATGCTTTAAAAAACAGCTACAGTACCACTCAGTTTGTATAATCAGACTGATGCTATCTAACAATTCCTGGTGTGCGTGAATTGAGGCAGTTTTGAGGAAACATTCTTCTACTTTATATGTTGCTTGATTGTACAATAAGACAGTATAATGAAAGGGGAAAAATCATCGTCTGGTTGTAACAGTAAGTCAGATTTTGAAAGAAAAAGTTTGTACTGTCGCCTTGCACCCCCAGGGTTCGATTCCTGCCTCTGTGTGCATGGAGTTTGCATGTTCTCCCTGTGCTTGGTGGGCTTCCTCCAGGTACTCCGGTTTCCTCCTACAGTGAAAAGACATGCAGATGAGGCTAATTGGCGTTCCCAAATTGCCTATAGTGTGTGAATGACTATGTGAATGTGTGTGTTCATGCACACATTCAGGGTGTACCCTGCTTGGTGCCTTATCCTGAGATAGACTCCAATGTCCCTGTGACCCTGTACTCAAAATAAAGCGGTATAGATGATGAGTGAGAACTGCATTAAACTCATCTTTTAACAAAGTTTATTTATTCCTGGTTTATGCTCACATGCACTAAACGCTTCATGTTAAACAGTTTACGTGGTGATACTACAGTATAACTGTCAAACCTCATGCTGCTGCTTGAGCACTGTGCCACCATATTAGAAGGAATGTTCCCAAGCGAACAGCATCAACGGAACGACATATTTGTGCACATTTTCTCATGCTCTGACAGGCTTTGATGTCTAATCCAAACTCATGAGCCCAATCCAAGCTGAGCTGTGCAGGGACCCAAAGGCGGATAAACATGTTGTCGTTTTTGCAATGATCTCTTGGGAAAGTATGATCAGCAGGTCTAGCAGTCGACACACGTCAAGTGTATATCTTTGAAACTAGATATAGGTATGCAGTAGGTTGAAACTTTTTAAAATGCTGATACTCTAAGTACAGAATCATTAATAATATATTATTGAAAAGAATACAATACAATACAATACAAAACAATAAAATCTCAGGAATGTCTCAATACACACTGTGTGTGATGCCAGCTTTCAGGAACAGCTTAGCTTTATGAAATTCATTCATCAGTGTGGTGTTTAAAGTAATGTAATATATAATACAATTATTACACTTAAGGATTACTTTTCTCTAATGCATTTGATCTCTACTTCCTTCTCCGTACATTTTTAAACAGCATTACATGTCTCTATAATAATATACACTACCTTGCCAAAAAAGACAACGTATGGATTTAAATAAGCAATGAGTTAAAAGCCTTCAGTACTTCAAAAGTACTCTAAGTCGTATCCCATATTCATGTAAAAGATGCTACTGTGTTTCAGAAGTTTTTTTTAATTATTGCCACTCTGCCAGGTCGCCACTGCAGGACCCTTCAACAAGGCCCTTAAACCCGTGTGCTCCAGGGGTGTCGTTAAATGGCTGACCCTGTGCTCTGACCCCAGCCTACTGACAAGAAGGTGGGACATGCAAAAAATAAAGAATTTCCCATGTGACAAATAAAGGATTAACTTAACACATTATTAAATGCTGGAAGGATAATCCTATACTGTCAACTTTATAGAAGAAATGTGACTGGAAGAATGACTATGATCAGAGATTATTTAAATGCTTGGTGAAGAAAATTGACAGTAGAAATAACAGCTTCATTTAATAGTGAAAGTAAGAGGATTTCCACATGCACATTGCAAGAACTCACAGGACTGGGATTAAACAGCTGTATGGCCATTTTAGTTGAGTTATTGAAAAAATAACTAATTTGATAGGGAGCATCAGACAATAAAAAAAAACATCATGTGGTCTCTTGAGTCCAGACTCAATCGCTGTTCCAGAACGATGGGTGCATCAGGGTAAGAAGGAAACTGCATGAAGTGATGCACGCATCATGCATAGTGCCCACTGTACAAGGCTCTAGAGGCAGTGTTATGATCTGGGGTAGTTGGTCAGGTCTAGGCTCAGCAACGTTATGTGGCAATAAAATAAAGTCAGCTGATGACCTGAATGTATTGAATGACCAGGTTATTACATCTACGTTTTGAGTTTTTAATATTTAATGGCATATTCAAATTCTGGCTCAAGCTGTGAAAATGTTCTGGGAGCATGAAGAATCATTCTCACAGGTGGATTCACCACCACTGAAAGTATTTTTGATGTGCAGAACAAGACTTTATTATTGTATGTCTGGACAGAAATAAATGTTATGAAGTTGCATAAGGATGATGAAATAATGCCATGGCGAATTAATGCCAAAATCAAAAGGCTGAAATATTCCAACAAAAATATTCGTGTATGCTGCTTCTCTTTGGCCGATCAATGTATTTGTCAAGGCATAAGTTGGCATGTTAGCATCAGACTAGGGCTGCAACAACGAATCGATTAAATTGATAAAAATCGATTACTAAAAGAGTTGGCAACGAATTTCATAATCGATCCGTTGTGTCGCGTGAGGTGGAGACATTTGATTATTAAAAAAACTTTAGTTGAGCGTGGAGTGAACACACTCGGTCTCGCGCACTGATGCTAGCAGAGGTCGGCGCCTCATAGACAGTTTTTTTTTTTTTTTTTTTTTTTAGTTTACGAGTGTTTTGGAATACGAGCCCGCTTTTGGAACGAATTATGCTCGTAATCCAAGGTTCCACTCTTTATATTTGGCAGATGTAAAGCATACATATCTATGTTTTTTGTGTTCGTCCATTTTTATTTTATTTTATTTTATTATTATTATTATTATAACAGATCAAGGTTTTAAGATTTTAGTTCTGTTTTTGAATAAAGGGTTGGAAATTAATGCTTTTCTTGTTGTTGTTTTTTATCCGATTCATCGATTAATCGAAAAAATTAACGACAGATTAATCTATTATTAAAATAATAGTTGCAGCCCTACATCAGACCATATCAATAAAATTCAACAGGTAGTTTCCTAACAAAAAAAAGCTAAATATCCATCACTGTAATCTTTGTGCAGCGATACACTTTGGTGTTTTGTTTTTTCTTTTATCAAGGTAGTTTGTTTTGTAACAGCTAGCTATTAGCATTCAGTTAGGTTGCATAATCAGACTTATGCTAGCTGGGGTTTACCAGAGTGGGAATGTAGCTGTTGTTAGTTAGCCTAGGATAACGCTTTACAACATTTATAAACAGAACCTTCCATCTGGAACTAAAATCAGTGATTAGTTAGAGGCGGTTTTCTTCTACATTTACTTTCTCATTTGCTTGATTTACACACTAAAACTGACTAAAATGCAAACCATTTTCACAAACACTATATCTGTCAGTGAAAGAAACTTGCCTAAAGTCCACTTGTTGCTAACTATGCTGCTCAAACGAACAGATATTTAAAGAGCAATAAGACAGTTTAAGTGTATTATAAAGCAGTTCTAATGGTTCCATTGCTCTTGTCTCTCCTTTTCTGAGAATAGAGAATGCAGCTGTTGTACCATGGGCTGCAAAGAGGGGCTAACATTGCCCTTTGCCCTCTGTTTCGCCCCCATCTCTTTCTGTCCCTTTGATTTGGAGAAAGCGAATCCACCCCACACATAGAGGCTCTATTCACTCGTCTGTCTCCGCAGCAGACGACAGAATTACGAGGAAAAGCTGAAAAATGTTAAGAATCCTTTCCCTATATAATCCCATAACTCACAGACATCATTTTATACTGTATGCTCAAAGGTTTATTTTCAGCATGAAAATGACATGCTGATATTTTAGCCAAATGCTATTTCCTGGTCCTGATTAGCATTTTAAAGTGATGAGAACATAAAAGGAGACAAAGGCCATCTTGGTGAATGCAAGAAAACACATGCCATCTGTCACCCCACATGGCAAACGATCACAATTCAGTCATTTCGGGTGTATGGGAGTTTACTTTGTGGCTTTCTCCAGCTGTTTTTGCCCTCGTGTTCAAAAACAAGACACAAACTTAGGGCTCTAATTCATTTTCTACTAATCCAAAGGACAACTGAAACAGACACAATTATATCTTTAAAAGCAACTGAAGTACTCAAGCAGTGCTTGGATTGCTATTGGTAAATGCCTGATCTGACAAAAAAAGACAGGACAAAAAAAAATCTATTCTGTTTCTTAAACTAAAAAGATTTTTCAGATTTTGCTTGATTGTTCATTAAAAACAGAACAAATGATGTTAGTGATGAAAAAAAAAGAAAAGAAATTACACATCATGCAGAGTCTGGACGTTGCGCTGGACAACATAAATAGTATCAATGACTATTTTAGTGACTAGAGCTACAAATCATTGGTAGACTGTCGATTTTTCAGTGTTTTTGTCTAATTAGCCTCAAGCTTGCACATCTTACCGAAATCTTACAAATTCTTCAGTTTTATACAGTTTAACGATATTAAGTTTACTTAAATTATTTTAAAAGTGTGAATCAGTTCTGAATCAAATTGATTCCCCAAAAGATCAATTAAATTAATCAAGTTGACCAACAAATAAATGGCAAAATCGATTTAATTGCAAAGAGCTACTGTTTACTACATTTTAATCTGTATTGTTGTGAATTAATCTGTGTTTATTGTTTTGTACATGACGCTAAATAAGAAAATCTCAGTGTAGTGCTGAAGGTAACCGTACTTGAATAAAAGCACCTGCCAGAATAATCATATGATTTTTTTCCCCTTTGTCACTGGGTATCAGGTTACCCTGATCATTATTGAGCCATGACTGGTATGATGTCACTAAAACATTTAAAACATGAACAGAAGACTAACTTTATCAGGAAATAAAAACTCTATAGTGGGATATTCCTGAGCTGCTGTGGGTCAACCTGACAGTCCAATAACATCAGTGTCAGGTTGGAAATGGTGTGACATTTATACACCTTTAATTCCAAAATCTACACACAAATAGCGGTGGAGGCATTTTGGTTTGAGGAAGTCTGTACATCTTCTAAGATTCTTTTTTCACAGAATATTGGAAAAATGAGTGATCGTAACAGGCACATCTCCTGATTCGATTTTAGAACCTATCCAAACAGGTTGAAGGTCACAGCAAGGTCAAAGTTCTAAAAGCACCAAGCTTGTTGCATTTCTAAATTAAATGCTTCTAAATATATATATATAAAAAAAGATGTACATTTACCATTCACCATTTTTCAGAAATAATTAAAATCTGTAGTGAATAAATGATAATTATTAATAACTATAATAATAATGATAATAATAAATGTATAAAACAACACCTAAAACAAGGGTTTAAAAATACCAACCAGGCCTACTGTAACAGATTAGTAGTAGACATGATGATGTCCGTCCTTTCCCAATGACTGGTGTGAACATGAACAGGACTAGAGAATCCCAAACATGAGCTCAGCATTTAATACTACATAACCTTCTGACCTCAATTAAGGCCACAGGGGAGGAAAGCACTGGAGCTGACAAATCAACCAGCACCTGCTGTAAAAACAACTGCAGTCTGAACTTCAGAGTTTTCTATAGAACTATGAACAACTTAAGACTACCCACCATATCTAGCTTTAGCAATATGCAAGTAAAGACGTCAGGTCTTACACTGAGGAAAACAAACTGTTTACATATGCTAATATGTTTCAAGTTGAACCCTTTTGAAATTATTTCAGCCATGTACTGTATAAGAAAACTTTGGTCTAGGTAAATACTTTCCTCAAACGTTTAGAAAGTTAGGAAGGCGTTATAACAAAGTCCGGAATCAAACTGTTACCAAATAGATCCATTGGTTTCTATTTGCATTAGTGAAGCATGGTGCGTGTGTTTAGGCTCCAGGCCTTTTTTTACTGAGCCAAACGAAACTGACAGTTTACACACTTGTTCCGTCGAACATGATGTTTGGAATGTCGGCATACTTGAATCTACAACCGTTGTTTGTCTTATGTGTACAGGGCTTGTTGCTGCAGTGCTATTCTACTTATATACACCAATCAACCATTAGAAGCTGAAGTAAATAATACTGATACCATCATTGTGTTAGGACCTGTCAAGTGGCTGGATATATTAAGCAGAATCTCAAAAATGAGTCAGTTCTTTAAGTCGGTGTGTTGGAAGCCAGAAAAAAGTCAAGTGTAAGGATCTGAGCGACTTTGATAGGAGCCAAATTTTGATGGCTAGGGCTATGAGTTAAAACCTCTGCAAAGTGAGCTGCTCCTGGTGTGGTTAATAACTATCGACAATATGTATCTAAAACTTTCCCATCAGGGGGTCACCACAGTGGACCATCTCAAACCCGGATCCTCAGATCCTCAAATCAACAACATAGTGCCTGAGCCACTATTGAAAATATGTATCTCTGAGTATATATTTCATTATATACACTACCATTCAAAAGTTTGCAAATTTCTTTGTTTTTGTTTAGTGATTTATTTTCTACATTCTACAACAATACTGGGGATTTCAAAACTATAAA
>JAQQZT010000020.1:13181403-13202442 GCA_030068275.1 Clarias platycephalus | reverse complement strand
TTACAATGTAGAAAGAAATAAAAATCAGGAACCATCGTGGAGTTAGAAAGTGACCCCAAACTTTTGAACGGTAGTGTATATATATATATATTTCATTAAAGTCACTGACCCCAACTTTTAATCGCCACCAATCTCAATGGATTAAGAATGTAGTGTATTTAAAAAACAAAGCTTTGTATTTATTTTCCTGGTAAAGATGTTGGCTGCATAGCTGATTCTCACTTTGGATTATTGTCCTGTTTAAGAAGTCATGGGCTTCAAAGAAGTTTTTGTCAGCGGTTTTAACCAGACCACTTACTTAGTTCAGAGAGACTTTTTTCATCAGCACTCTGGTTACGTGCTTCCTACATTTCCACGCCATGACATTGTGTTTGATGTGTTGTGGTGAACTTGAGGTCTCTTAAACTTTGAAGTCACAGTTGCAGGCAAAACTTTGAACTTAACTACTCATTGAACATCCTCCAGAAGTGCCGTAAGTGCAGAGAGGGTACTTAGTCAACGTCACAACAGCAGTCCAGACATGTGAATGGCTCCTCAAAGAGTGGATTAGTAGAAGAAAAAGGAGAGAATCTCACAATTTCTGAAAAACTGCTAGTATGAGGATGATCCATGACTATGCAGATCCCTGCTTAAGCACAAATCCAACCAAAACTTAAATCAAAACCTATACGTCAGCACAACATCCATATCAAATGTCTGTTCAGAGACATCATGTGGTGTTGTGTCACCAGAAACATATTGGTCTGATTATACGTGGAATTTTACTGTGTTTCACGGGTGTAGGAATGTTTGAAGAGTTTACCAGGTTAAGACCGACGTGTGAACTTTTTTTTGTTCTTTTTTCACTACAGTGAAACGAGTGGAAAATCCTGTTTGTGTTAATCAAGACATAAAAGTCTGTTGCGGTGGGTAGACAGAAGTTGAAGAAGTTGAAAAGTATTTCTTTAATCGTAAAAAACACCACAAATAAAAATATGCAAAAAGAAAAATATATGTATAAATAAAGTTATTACTATGAAGGGCATTCAAGTCAAACCGGTGGAGTTTTTGGGAAATAAAGGCATAAAACTGATTGACATTTACGCTGTGAAACACTTAGCCGCTGTAAAGCATCTGAATGTTTCAAACATTGTAAAGAAGGCTATACTGTAGGTCCGTGAATGACGATCCCGGCCGAGGTGGATCAGAGCCCACTGCAGTCGTACCCATTAACATTCAGCGAGATCCTTAAAAATCAACAGTCTACTTCGGAAGAGAGGCATATGTCTGTGGGAACTGTACACACAATCATTCACCAACACCACTTGCACATTACAGGAACTCAGCTGGGAGTGATTTCCACATCCCCCTTACAGTCCTGGCATCGCTCCAAGCCATGTTTGTGCCATTCCTGAGTTCCTGGGAGGCCAGCGTTTCAGACATGAAGCAGGCAGTCCAATCATGGCTCCGTCATACTGAGAAAATTTACTTTTTGATGGTATCTTGAAATCTTGATAGTATCCAAGCACTAGTAAAACGCTGGGATAAGGGCATCAGGGGATTAAACAGGGGATTAAACTGATCCCCCTGATCAGGGGATTAAACTGATAGCATAGAGAAATAAATGGAGTTTTTACTCTGATAAATGTGTTGGTATTCTGCACAATCAAAAGTCCTGATTTGATTTGACTTGGACACCTCTTATATTGTTATTATTGTCTTTATTATTGTAGGGAATAAAAATAGAACAGCTACATTAAGTTTCTTAGCTTTGATTTGGGAAACTTTTATGAGTAATTTTCTTAACTGCACCTTCCGGTTGAAAAGTTTGGGCATGCCTGAACTCGATCAGAGCAACCTGAACTGCAGAATAACAAAATCCTGTTCAGTGTTTTCCCATCAGAATCTTTTGTAGATCTTTTGTGTGAAACTGGCATGAATACCTGCATACCATACACAAATCATAGTGGGGAAAAGATCATGTGTGCAGCGTATGGTTTCATCTAATATGGCGATCCCCTTTAATACTCCTTCTCCTGGCTGACTGAAGGTGGTTCCCCTATAAATCTTAATTTATCTAGGCTTTTCTCTGAAGGTCTCAGACATTTTTTCGTTTCGTAGTTGCCTCTGGCTAATTTCTTGGCAGTCTAGACTTTGCTTTCAGTAAACCCACTTTGTTATAATATTAAAAACACCTCAAAGATAAACGGGGATTTATATAAAATAACCCAACTTGTTTGGTCCTGACTGCAGCCCCTGTGCCTCTGACACACCAGACCAAAGTTCGTTGAAACTGCTGATTATATGACGATTACCCAAAGCTTCAGATCATATGCAAACACACGGTTTGGAAGATAACGCAGCGTAAATGTTTAGAAAATCAAACAAAACTGCTGTAAATCACTATGTACTGCCTAAGCTTGAAGGCATATTGTCTTTTACAGTATAAGACAGCTTTAAAAAAAAAAAACCTCTACTGTCTGTAATGTCAAATAACATATAATAAGCTGTGTTAATACATACAAACAAAAATTGATTTTGCACACTTTACAGTAACTTAATATTCATCAGGCAGTGCAAGGCTAAGTATGCTAAATAGTAAGTATCATTCATGACTTGCTGTGACTACAGTATTTACACAAACCTATATTTATCTTTACTTACATTATAAAAAAAAAATTAAACCCAATTCCCAAAACCTTAGCCACCGGATACCCTCTGGTCACAAGCATGGACGAAATGGGAGAGATGCATCAGACAGCGCATCCGGTATAAAACTTATGCCAAATTGTGTGCGGATTGGATGGTCCGCTGTGGAGACAGGCAAAAAGGGAACAGGGAAAAGACTAACAAACCAATGGTGATAATGTAATACATTATTTTAATGAGGGATCAAAGGCAGTTACAGAATTAGCTAGATATTTGTATTTAGTTAAATCATATCAGAGACAGTCCTACACTACTCCCGTAGGTTATTTATCTGTAAGCTAATGTTAGTTACTTGGCTCAAACAAATCGTTTGATTATTTTTGATTTGCTTGATAATGGAAACCAGCACAATTTCTAAATTGCCTCTGACCGCAAATGCCTCACATTGGAAAAGTATACACACTATGCGGGCAAAAATTTGTGCACATTTCCAACCAACCAAAAGAGGTTTCTCGAACATTCAAGTCCAGATATATTCCCACTGTTCCCACCAGTGCACAAAGCAAGGTCCATAAAGACACAGATGAGTCAGTTTGGTGTGGAAGAACTTGACTGGCCTGCACAGAACACCTTTGGGGTGAGTTAGAGCGGAGACTACGGGCCAGGTCTTCTGGTCCAACATCTGTGTAAGACCTCAAATCCGCTTCTTATAGAATGGCCAAAAATTCCCATAAGTACACTCCTAAACCTTGTGGAAAGCCTTCCCAGGAGAGTTGAAGCTGTTATAGATACAAAGAATGGGCCAACATCATATTAAACTCTATGGATTAAGAATTAGATGTTACTGAAATTCATATGCATGTAAAGGCAGGTGAGTGAATACTTTTGGCAATATAGTGTGGAACGTATATTCGCTCATCTGGGAAGGCTTCCGACTAGGTTTTGGAGCATAGTAGGGATTAGCCACAAGAGCATTAGTGCGCTCTGGCACACAGTTTCCTTTTTAATTCATTACAAAGGTGTTCAGTGTAGTTGAGGTTAGTGCTCTGTGCAGGCCACTTGAGTTCTTCCATTCCAAATTTGGCAAGCCATGTCTTCATGGACCTTGCTTTGTGCAAAACACTGTCATGTTGGAACATGTTTGGGCCTCTTAGTTCCAGTGAAGGAAAATACAGCATACAAAGACATCCTATACAAGTGTGTCTTTCAACCTTTGTGACACCAGTTTAAAGAAGAACCACATATGGGTGTGATGGTCAGGTGTCCATATACTGTAGTTTATTAACAAACCGATCTGTCCAACCAGAGTGATCAGCTAAACATGGTAGGGGATCAGATTTATCGTTGTTTGACTTTTCTAAACAATGCACTGTGTTGACTGTGTTGGCGGTGGATATATCAGATATACCAGAGGTCTCTGTTCATCTTTTCACTCCACAATGGTATCTATGGTACAGTAATGACGAGTAGTATTTATGGTTGAATAAACATAGGAGGATCCCTGGCAATGGAAAAACTTTCTCCAAATACTAGCTTCTCTTTTTGTGAAAAATAAATCTATATTACATAATATGAAGAGCCAGAACACTTTTTTATTTTCGCCACAGATTACACATAATGAACTTACATAGCATTGGTACTCACTCAATAAGTAACTAAAACAAAGACTATATGGCATTCAAACAATGGTACATTCAATATACAGTACAGTCGCTTTCTTAACAATGCACTAATGTATTGGCAGGAGCTTAATATTGCCCTGGCATTAACAGATCATGTGTATATACTCAGTCATCGTCTATACCATTTTATCCTGTATACAGGATCACAGTGGGCCTGAAGCCTATCCCAGGGCACGAGGCGGAGTACAAAAAAAAACCCTGGATGGGGTGCCAATCCATCGCAGGGCACACACACACATACTCATTCAGACACTATGATTTTTAGCAATTTGAGAAGAGTCGTTGGACTCTGGGAGAAAAGCGAAGTACCCAGAGGAAACCCACCATGCACATGGAGAACATGCAAACTCCATGTACACAGACCCAAGATAGGAATCAAACACTCGACGCTGGAGGTGTGAGGCCAGAGTTCGAACCACTAAGCCACCGTGCACCTAAAGTTTACTATCTCCATCCATCCATCCATCCATCCATCTAGGAACCTCTGTAGTCTTACTAGGGATCGTGGAGGCCAGTGGTGACCATGGTATTTATTCACATTTTCTGTGGTTCCATCAACCGTGGTAGAACCTCCAGTCAACATTCACACACTAATCTGCATGTTTTTGCAGTGTGGGAGAAAAACCGGTGGAAAACATGGAACTCCGTGTTCACAGACCCGAGGCGGGAATCGAAACCTTCATCCTGGAGGTGCAAAGCAAAAGTGCTAACCACTAAGCCACCAAACTGTGTAAATTATATTATGTGTTATAAACCTATTTCATGTGTTCACAATTATTTTTAAAGATAGTTTTGATTTAGTTTTATACTCTTGCTTAAATAATACATAAACCCTTCTTTTCTCATAGTGACTTTAACATAGCCTTTAATACACTCCTTGTTTGCTTGTATTTTGTTGTGCTGCGTTAACGTCAGAATTTCCCACTGGAATTAATAAAGCACTCCATCTATTATATTATAGCAGAGCTTGAAGGGGAGGGGAGGGGGTGTTCCGCTGCGCATGCGCACTGCTCTCACGCATGTGCTGAACGGGTTAGTTAAACAGCCTGTTGAGTTCGCGCACAGTTTATGCCGTTAAAAATATTTAGGTTTATTAAGCGAGATAATAACCTTCCAACTTGTGATCACCCTAGCTCATAAAAGCTTTAAAATTTGTTTAAAAAAAAAAAAACAATATATGGAATAATAATAACTATTATTTAAAAAGTTCTGTTTCAGTCACTCCTACCTCTCAACCAGTCCACAACCTGAGTTGGAGTCCACTTTGTTATAGGTTCCATTGTTCCTTTTTCTGTTTTATTCTCATGCAGATAAAAGACGATCACTTCAGTGAAGTGTATTCCTCGCGCAGGTTCTCCAGTGTCATTGTAGAGATGTGGATGAGCTCGGTGTGTGTGTGTGTGAGAGAGAGAGCAGTGTGTTTTGCCGCCAGTGGGGTTGCACTCTGAAGCTCAGGAGCAGTGATGGGCGGAGGATCGGGTTACACTCTCCACACCACGTTATTGCTCCCAAAACCGCTATTTGGGAAGCGACCCAGCACTCACACGGTCACACTCAAACCTGTTTACTCTCACGCCTGCAGTTCTCAACCAGTAAAACATTATGGGTGTGATCGTTACCTCTAGTGATGGACTTTATTCTACTGTTAATGACCAGGGCTTTGTGTAAACATTTCCCACAGGAAGTTTTTCTTAGCAAGATATACTAAGATTTGGACTTTCAAACACCATGGACCTTCTTTAAATACATCATTGTCTATACTGCTTTATCCTGTATCCACACTACAAGCAATTTGGGAACGCCAGTTAGCTTATTCTGAGGGAGGAAACCAGATTACCTATAGGATCCGGACAACAACTTGGCACCGATGCCCTTCCTGACACAACCCTCCCTTGTTATCTGGGCTTGGAACCAGCACTGCATCCACTGCCTGGGATTTGGTCATTATGTGGGACTTGACCCCAGACCTTCCACATGGCAGATGAGAAACCTACCACTGAGCCACTAATGCCCTACATCTGTACCTAACCTCACTAATGCACTTTTAAATGAATGAACTCAAATCCCCATCACCATGCGGCAAACTTATACATTTCTGCAACATATCTAATACAAACATATCCAATCCTAATACTGAGTAGGTCTCCATTTTGCCACCAAACCCACAATCCACTGTGTGTTCTGACTCCTTTCTATCTGAATCAGCTTTCACCCTTTCAGCAATTTAACGTACATTAGCTCTTCTATTGAATCAGACTACACAGGTCACCCTTTGCTCCCCATATGCATCAGTGAGCCTTGGCCATCTATGACCCTGTCATTGGTTTACCGGTTTTCCTTTATTGGGCCACTTTTGGTTTGTTCTCATCACTGCACACCAGGAACATCCCACAAGAGCTGCAGTTTTGGAGTTGCTCTGATCCAGTCGTCTAGACATTACAATTTGGTCATTGTCAAAGTTACTCAAATCCTCACGCTTGCCCTTTTTTTTTTTGCTTCCAACACATCAACTTCAGGAACAAAATGTTTACTTGTTGCCTAATATAGCCCACCCACTTTCAGCATCCATTGTATTGTAACTGTATATACTATGAGAAGGCGACTTAGTCAGAGCAACTCCAAACTGCAGGTCTTGTATATTTATACAGTCAACTAATAATGATTCTTATATCAGTAGAAAAAATATGTTCACAGATATAGTGATAATGACAAGTTAAATGAAATAATAAAAATAAGTCTTGTTTCATGTCATTATAGCCAACTTTCATAATACTGCGTGGCAATCATTACGTATGTTGTTTTACCTAGACAGGTTGTATTTCTTTTTAACTTAGCTTTGGTAAAAAATAAAATAAAAAAAAGGTAAGCAGAACCTGAGGATTCATTAGAGCAGATAGACAATTTTCACGTTTTATGAAACACCGCCCTCTGTGGGTGTAAAATGTGAATTACATTTTAAAGTCGATAATGATTCTGCAGAATGCTATAAATATTATGCAGTTTCTATCTTTTTTATATTTAGAAATGTATTTATATATATTTGTAACTTTATATGTCTATGTTCAGTGTTTGATAGTCTTTTGTCGGGTGATGTTGATTACTTTTCTTGAACAAAAGCTCTCACTGTAGTTTGGGTTGCAATTAAATTCACAGGTTCATAAGAATGCACTCATTCGGATATTTTATTGTCTCTATAATAACACCTACACAATACGTTGTATGGCTGATGATCACATAGATTCAAACTCAGAATAGCCTAAAGTTACAGGTTAATAATTGGTTAATTCATCTGCATAATCTCTTCAGCACAAAACTAACAAATCTTTTTACATTGTAAAACTATATAGCATTTTATCAATGTTATGCATGTGGCATTAAACAGACAACTTTTGTGAGCATGTACAGATTTTCTACAAATCTGTAGGCCTAAAATTTTAAGACAACTGCAGAAACCAATTAACTTGTACCATAAAAGAGAACAACTACAAAAAAGTGTAGGTTTGAAAATTGTTTCGATTTCCAAATTCTTATTTTATTTTATTAATTTATTAATTTTAAATGATTAGGATGAATAATTTAGAATAAACTGAGGTTATGAATGTGAGATGTACTGGATGTATATAAACTAGCTCTATACAAATTACATAAAGAACATGCTGCAGTAGTGATTTTTAAAACTTTGAAATAGTGAATATGAAAAATATAACTATAAAATGATTGCTGACATTTTTTCTGGTCCTTTCTTCTATTATTATTTTCCTCTCCTTTTCTTTGTAGTTTTAATAATCTCTGTCCCTTTTTGTGCTTTTTGACACTCTGCATTGATTTAACTTATTTACAAATAAAATATTAGTCAGTATAAGACGGTGTAGAATTGGTGTATCAGTGTGTTTTGGTAGGAACCCTTTGAATTATGACATGGTAGACCTTTGCATGGAATTGCCCATATATATTAAATAAGTGAGTGAGTCAGGATTAGCAAATGTTTGTGGTGTATGTGAAATGTTGAAATTTTGCCACCTTCCTTTTTTGCTTGTGGTTAGAAGTGGTGGTAATAATCTGGCACCATCATGGTCTAGTTACTCTTTTATTCCTTGTATAAATGCAAACCTCAATGCAAATTGGATTGGTTTGCTTATATTTTAATTCGTGTTGTGATATGTTACAACATGTTGTGCTACCATTAAAACATGTCAGACACACACTACTGCACCACTCATGCATTTGCAGCATTCTCTCCAGAGCTCATCTGTGCTTCACAGATAGCCACTGTCCACTGCTGCTGCTCCCGAAGGAAAAATGCCCTTTTGCTTCCTGGTTTCCCTATAGTCTAGTCAAAATGTCCATCTTGCTTCAGGGCCTTGACTTCTTCCCAAATCAGACTGATGGACTTTAAAGGATCCTGCAAAAACCAGAGAAATCTTAGTGCCTTCACCTTTACCGTTCCATCGTCAAGGCTGTTTACTGCATAACTGTAGATTATACTTGATCTTGAGTTAAAACTGAGTAAATCTAAAGTAAATAACTATAATGGTTACGCTATAAAACATAAAGGCACGACTCTGGTCACATCATGCAAAGCAACAGCGTTTGTTTGTCATAGTAACCCATAGCAGCAAAGACCTGCTGCAAGATTTAATTTGTTTTCAGTAATTGTTTTTGAAATATGTCTCAGTTACTCAGACATGCATGGTAATGGTGTTTGGAAGTGTTAATTAGGACCTCTGTTAATCGTAAATTTTTAGCCATTCCTGCCTCATTCTGAACGCTCACCGCTAGAGGGCGCAGATGTCCCGGCCCTCACTTGAGCCCGTTAGCGCGTAATTCGAACTGCGCATGCGCTCGACAGATTTAATTTCTGGAAAATGTAGTTTTATTTTTTACTTGGAATTTAAAATGTCGTGTTAACCTATTTATTTTTTACTGTTGCATTTAGACGATGTCGCTGGTTTACTATTCACATTAAAGAGGACATGCTTGTTTCTAAAATATAAAACGAAGCGCAAAGCAATACTGCGCATGCGCATTATGGAAGCTCTATTTTTGTACTGATCTCGTATCATGTTTTCATACTAAACAGACTTTTCTTCTATTATTCAAGTTTGTAACTTTTAATACTTTTATTCATTAATGTTTCGCTACGGAGGGGAAAAAACAATCCAGTAACTCGAGTTTATTTTAAGTGCGCATGCGTACACAACATCCTCTTTATTTTGCTTGTCGGAAAATGTAGTTTTATTGTCAATCAAGGCGGCGAGTAAAAGCAGGCGGACTCGTAATCCCAGAGGCGTTTGGTTCTGTGTCGTTCTGTGCCGTAATATTCACGTTGGTCGGGAGAAAGAGAGTGAGAGAGAGAAAGAGAGAGAGAGAGAGAGCTCTAATGGGATACGCATGAACGGGATGGAAAAGTTTCTGGCTGAGAAGTTGGAAAACGTGAGTGCATAGGCAAAGTGCAAAAGTAAAAACTTGTAAAGGCAACGCTGCAGAAGAGCGTGTAGAACATAAGCGCGTGTTGGTGATACGAGTTTTATTTCTGTGCCACACTTCTGGGAAATGTAAAGATATAAAAGTGGCCTATGGTTGAATTTTGCATTTCAAGGAAGGAAAGAAAAGCCGCCCTTTGGAGAAAGGTAACGGAGAACTTTTCTTGTTTTTTTTCCCTTGCTCTTTATTATAAGAGACTAATAAGAGCCTTCTGTGCACGCTTATAATGAAACTTCCTGTTTAATTAGAGCATATAACATCATTAATAGGTTAGATTGTTTGGCCAGATGTGCATTAACATTGGATGTTGTTTGTAAATACATATATGACCGCGGGCTGGTATCAGGATGGCTGGACTAGTTTGGGTAACGACCTAATACTCACCGGGCTACATGCATAATACTGTGAATCTCAAGTTCGATTATTTGTGTTATTCGAATGAATATTTTATGTAATTGTTATTGTATCAGTGCCTATGTTGAGTGATGTTTACAGTGCTCAGGCTAATCCATCTCCAGCACGCGCGCGCGCACACGCGCGCGCCCTTGTACTGTAGCAGTTTTCTCTTTCATCATTGTTAACATTGTATCTCTTGTTTTCGCAGTGATCCTTGATGTTGTCGGAGCTCGCGCGCTGGATTTCCTTTCTCCCTTCCTCTGTGCGTGTTTATTTATTTGTATTAAATCAAAGACCAAAGTTGATGTAAACAACAACAAGTGGAAATGAGAGCTGATCAGGTCTAAAGGCGGGATCTGGGACATGCTGGAGTTTTCTAGAGGTGACAGCTAAGCCGAAAGAGTGCAAATGTCCTCGTGCGGCAGCTCGTCCCCTCCGTCCTTCCCGAGACCGTTTCCCGTCCCCGCGCATCCTGCCGCCCCGCTCGCGTCCTCGCCGTCCGCGAGCCCCCCCGCCACGCTCTGCGGCCGCCTGTCTAACGGCAGCGCGAGCGCCCCGAGCCCGACCCTCTCGCGCGAGTCGTTTCACGGCGTGTCGTTTCTGCTGCAGATCGGTCTCACCCGGGAAACCGTGAATCTCGACCCCTCCGATGTGTCCCTGTCGGCGGTCAAAGAGCTCGTGTGCTCCATCGTGGACCAGAAGGTAAAGAAAGTGGTTTATTTGACACTTCTGTATAAATAAAAGAAAGGTTTTGTCTGTGCATTGGAACAGACTTCGCTCTTTCAATGCTGTCTTTATGTTTCATACATCGGAGGACCTGAAACCTAAAATCAAAAAAGTCTGTCTGCATGTCTGTCCTGCCAGAGTTTGTCACGGCATCAGGCAAAACTAGCTGGACAGAATGTAATGAAACCTTTGCAGTACTTAAGTATCTGTCTGAATAGAAGGTAAACATGTACTATAAGGGAAATCTAAATTTTGAGTAGAAGTGAAGTTATGAGCACTTACTGTATGTGCCAGATTATGTCACAGCAACATACAAAACTGACTGGACAGACTTTAATGAAACTTTTGCAGTACTTAGATATCTGCCTGAAGTTCTAACCTGCTCCATAAGTGAAATCAAAATGTTGAGCAAAAGAAGCTTGTGTGTTATGTACAAGTTATGTGCCAGATTCAATATTCTACTTTAAAATAAATTACTAATAAACTCCTTGCTGAATGTAATCAAACACCTGCACCAATAGATACTAATTAGAAAAGCTGAACTGAATATTTTTTACTGGGATTAGTTAATATTTTCACCACAAAAAATAACAGCGCTGAAGTCATATTAGGACAAAACGTAATCTTTAACTGTTCCATTTTTTTGATTTCTCATCTGTGATTCACTATCCGATTAACAAACAAGAAGTGTATTTGGCTTACCACAAAAGAAGTACAACTTAGCGTAAACAATGCGTAAACATACACCTTTCTATATCCTCCCTTTCCTATTGGTTGTAAGATGAAATGATAGCAGATTCAAAATCTTGCTGTGAACTAGTTACATTTTGTACATTTTCTTAATATTTAGTCAACATTTCAGTGGAAACCAATACAATTTAATGTTGTCACACTAAGACAAATTCTGAGGAAATTACAATAAAAGAATCATCTTTGTTGCACGCAGACATGTACTCAACCTGAAATGGCAATATCACTGTTTAAATTTAAGCTGAGCAGTGTACTTTCAGCTTTAACCTTTTAACTATTTAAATAAACTCTTTCCTGTCAATGAGGGGTACTACAGCTAATATTATATATACATTACAGCAAAGTGAAATGCCCACTGCGCATGTCCCAGTTTGTGTCAGTCATGATACAGCGTCTCTGGATGATACAGCGTCTCAACAGGGGCAGCTTGGCCACTTGAACCTCCGACTTTGCAATCAGCAACCCAGAGACTTAACTACTGAGCAGTCACTGCTCTCACACAAGTCTTCTGGTGTTAGATTACCCAACACCCACAGGGTTACACAAACACCTCCACTGTTATAATCTAGGGTGTCGCATTACAGCCATTCACATGGCAGAATATCCAAATATTGTGATTTATAACTGCGGATGAATTCATTCCAAGCATAGAGAAGAGAAGCTGAGGAAATATAACTTTTTTCTTATTGGTAGAAATACAGAATCTTCAAGAAACACCTTTATAACATTGTTTAAATTACATAATAACATAAGCTGTGCTTGATGGCAACGAAAACAGCCTAGACAGTATGTACAGCTATTCTAAAGTCATTTTAATAGGCTTCAGAGACCATTTATGCATATGCAGAAATATCACATGCTCAAAAATGCAAAGCTTGTTGTTTCATAGTTATATCTATGTAATATCTTGAGTGTGGCATATGGTTACTACGGTTTAACGATAACTCTGACTTAAAAAAATCTTTTTGAGAGCATAAATAAAAAAAATTCATCGTAGTGAGGAATTTAGCGTGCACCTTTCCTGTCAATGCTTAAAAAAAAAAATTATTATGCGCAAGCTCTGAAAACTAAACATGGTGGTAGAGGTAAGTGTGCACAACTACACAGATTTAAAGAAAAAAAACTATCTGAGAAAAATACTTGTATTTATTTGTTTATTTGTGTTAATTGCATTTATTTATTGATTTATTTTTAAAGCAGGTATAAGTTTATAAATATTACTAGAAAGAATGAACCAGACTCGTCCAGATGGACACAGCGAAGCGACATACTGTACACATGTGCATACTGTACGTAATAAAGTCACAGTTGCATTAGAGGGAACAAAGCATTTTTGTGTTGTGCTACATCAATGCCAGATCTCCCCTACAGCAATAAAAAAGACACAGTTTTCCATTCAGATCAAACCAAATCCTTCAAACACATTTCTGTCGTCCACATTTCTGTTTTTTTAGGCTTACACTGAAGTTTAAGAAGTCATGTGCAAAAATTTGTCACGCTCAAGCTTTTATCCAAAGCAACCACTTGCCACAGGATACAGCTTACTCAACTGAGGTTACTCAGGATCCAAAAAGCCCTGTATATTTGGGATTTATACTCGCTCTTCCAATCAGTACCGCTAAGCCTTTAACCTCTCATTCCCAATTTTCGGATTGCTTTTTAGTGCCACACAATATTGTTGAATTAACTGCTCAGTAGTCACCAAAAAACAGTGAAGTGCAGGAGTAGACGACACATCTTAGACCTTAAGGACTTCACTGTCTTGAAAAATGCATTTATAGTAAATGCATCAAAGATTATAAGAAGAGAGTAGCAAAAGTGAGTCAGAAAGTGCAAATTTAGCAGAAGAGTGTGCAAAAGTTAAAAGGGTGCATACAGACTGAAACCTGTAACTGCTGTGTACTGATTGAATAGACGTGTAACTGTAATGACTGTACATTAATACTATCAGAATTTAACTGTATGAAAAGCGAAGGTTTTAAAATTAAAAAACATCAGGTGTATTTAAAAAACATCCTATAATTTAACATCCACTACTTGATCAGACTTGCTGCTTGTGATGGAGTAGTAAAACCAATATGCTAAATATAATGTTGGTGATGTTATTTCATTTATTTTGTTTTAAAGTCATGCAAATGCTATAGCACTCTATCTCACTACAATCTTTTCCATCCCTGAACCTGTATCCAGTTCCCAGGTAATGTGTGTGTGTCTGCGTGTGTGAACGCAAGGAAGCACATCTTTGCTAATTTTGGTATATGTCTTAAGGAAACTGAACTGTCAACTGGTTACATGATCTGATGTAATGCATTTAATTACTGTTTGGTGATAAATCATAATAAACATTATAGTTAAGTATAATGTAATATGGTTTCCATCGGTTATGGTTATGAACCATGATTTTTATATACTTGTATATACTTTATTAACTTGTGAAAACAATATGAAAAGATTAATATTTTTGGCCACCAAGTACTGTATAGTGCGAAACATTTCTCATATTCATATTTTCATTATATCAGTGTTATATGGAGCACTGAACCACATGTTGTGAAAAAAGTTTCTATGCCTTTATTTCAGTTCAACTTACTTATTATTCCATATTATTGGACTCTTTTTTGTCATGATATCTTATTGTCCTTATGTTGAGATACAGTTGAAGTTAAAACACACCGCCAACATACAGCCAAATACATGTAAACTCAGTTTTTCACAATTCCTGACATTTATTCCGAGTAAACGTTCCATGTCTTAGGGCAGTTTGGATCACTACTTTATTTTAAGAATGTGAAATGTCAGAATAACAGTACAGAGAAAGATTTATATATTTTTTTATGTCTTTCATCACATTTCCATTGGGTTAGAAGTTTACATACACTTAGTATTTGGTAATATTGACATTAAATTGTATGTTTTGGGTAGCCTTCCATAAGCTTCTTGCAGTAGGTTGCTGGAATTTTAGCCGATTCCTCCTGACAGAACTGGTATCTGGCTGAACTGAGTCAGTTTGCTGGCACTTGCTCTTTTCAGTTCTGCCCACAAATTTTCTATTAAATAGAGATCGGGGCCACTCCAATACCTTTACTTCCTTTAAGTTCCTTAAGCCCTTTGACCCCCAAATATGCTTTGGGTCATTGTTCATTTGGAAGACCAAGCTTTAACTTCCTGCCTGATGTCTTGAGATGTTGCTTCAGTATATCCACATAATCCTCCTTCCTCATGATGCCATCTGTTTTGTGAATTGCACCAGCCCCTGGAGCAAAATACCCCTAAACATGATGTTACCACCGTCATGCTTTACCACCTTTACATTTACCTCTACCTAGACAACAATAGTCATTATGGCCAGACCATTAAATTTTTGTTCCATCAGACCAGAGGACATTTATTTGTCCCCATGTGTGCTGTAAACTGTAGTCTGACTTTTTTTTTTTTATGGTGGTTTTGGAGCAGTGACTTCTTTCTTGTTGAGCAGGTTTTCAGGTCACATTGATATAGGTCTCGTTTTGCTGTAGACATAGATACAGTACTTTTGTGCGTGTGTATTCCAGTGTCTTCACAAGGTCTTTTGCTGTTGTTCTGGGATTGGGTTGTTCTTTTTGTACCAAAGTATACATCTCTTTCCTAAGTAGCATAATGGCCTTGTGGCTGTTTATACTTGAGTAGTATTATTTGTACAGATGAAAGTGGTACCTTCAGGCATTTGGAAATCATTGTGGAGGTCCATTTTTTCCTGAGATCTTGGCTGTTTTTTTCTTTTTCTTTTAATTTTCCCATGTTCCCAAAAAAGTGCCACTGGATTTGAAGACAGCCCTTGAAAACATGCTAAGTTACACCCCCAATTGACTCAAATGATGTTCAGTAGCCTATCAGAAGCTTTTAAACCATGACATAATTTTTTTTTTTATTTGGAAGTGTATGTAAACTTCTGAAATTGTAATATACTGTACAGTAGTGAACTATAAGTGAAATAATCTATCTGTAAAGAATTGTTGGAAAAATTACTTGTGTCATGCATAAAGCAGATTCGAAATCATACTTATCTTTGTGGAGTGAATAAAAAAAAACAAGTTTTAATGAATTCAGTTTAAATGTAGGTGAATTTTATCTTACATTGCCAACGTATTATCTTGTTGTGTCTAGAGTTATGTGATTTAATCAAACTCTTGTTAAACTATCCAATTAATTCAATTAATTGAATAAACGAGGCAGTTCTCCATTCAGAATCGATTTACACTTCATGAACAATTCATGTAAACTTATGTAAAAAAGAATCAACAAATAACTTAAAAATGTATCCCAGTCTGTGCAAACCGCTTCATCGCCCACGTTTTGCAGGAGCACCACGTGTGGTTGGTTTTTAATAGCGCCACCTACTGGATTGGAGTGTGGTGGCAGGAAAACAGATGAGATTTCACACTGAAAAAAGGACATCATAAGTTTCACAGTACTTAGTTTTTGAGACTGAAAAATTGCTAGTCTAGCTGCTTGAGACAAATCAAACAGGAAACGTTGATACTATGGAATTAAATTGAAATATTGAAAAATCTGATTGAATTGCATTGAATCGATTCGATTGATTGACAGATCAAATTATTTCAATATGTTATTTGGTATCATAATATATTATAAACTCAAGGATAATAAAAACTAGCTAGCTAGTGTTACCCTAAAATCGTGACAGTGAGACCTAGCTATTATGTAATGTCTTAATGTATATACTGTACAATACTGTTTGCGGTGTTTAATACTGGACAAGATGGCAAAGTTTCAGTTTAGAGGTTCCGTTTTGATCAGCAGTGGCTTTACTGAACAGCTCTCCTTAGCGACAGGACAGGAAAGCATGGAGACTAATGTAATGATGTCATCTATGGTCTAGCACATGACCTGCATCCTGTGTTGTTGTGACTGAAAGCATGCTTCCGAGTGAACTCCTTCTGACGTTTGTCTTGGTAGATGACATTTTTAAATAGACTAGTCTTTTTATAGGGTCAAACCTTAGGACCACCAGAGAGCCACTGCTTGGTCCACTATTGTGAAGCAGTATGGTTACTTGCAGTAAAATCCATTCCTGGTGTAATGTTATGAGGTAGACATGCTTCAGCTGGTTAGCGTTCCCATCCCAGTGCATGTGAGACAGTTTGTGTGTGTGTGTGAGTGTGTGTGTTAAGGGAGGGGACGGCCCCTCAGGTCGACAGGAAGTCGAAGAGGGGGGGGGGGAGTTCCCCTCCCCTGCTGCTGGCCATTCTTTCCCGTCGGGTATCCGAGTGTGTGCGGAGGAGGTGGAGTGGAAGATCGTGTGTACAAAGGAGGATGAGGAGGCGACGATTTGTTTGCGACTTGTGCTCGCTTGGTGTGAGAAATCACATGGCCTGCTTAATCAGCTGCATGCTCCAGGAGTGAGAGAAAATAATCATATGACACAACTTGTTTCAAATGAACACACGAGAATACAAATAAACATGGTGGTTATGTTTCAAGTTAATACAATGACCTGAAAACTATGATCAGTGCATATAGGGGGCATTTAGGGTGTGGCTGTTCATACATTAACATTGCATGAGTTTAGTTTAAAATGATGTCCACCTCTTAAGTTTTAGGGATAATAAAGTTAAAAGAAAAAACTCCAGAGTTTGTCCTCTCTTATCATGTTAAGCATGTACAGGATGAAGGTGAGTCAAAAATTATCCACACTCTGGTTATATTGTAGCTGCTGTTGACCGCGTTGTCTTATTAGCGATTTCCGTTTCCGTTCCTGTGCAGATGTGAATGTGTTACATCAGTTCATTTGTAACTGCGATGTGAGCAAAAATGGATGCCCCACTTGAGATTTGCACTTTTTTTTTTCTTTTTTTTTGTGGTCTGAGGAGGGTGTGTATCTGGTGTCGTTATTTATCAAAGACTTTGTGTGCAGTATGATGAAAGTGTTTTGTTGCGAAGAAGTGTGTTTGAATGGATAGAGAAAGTTAAGGAAGGAAGTGTTTGCCATCGAGAAGGAGCCGGACGCTTGTCCACGTCCACAGCTGATGACAACGTGGCATCCTAGGGTTAGACTTTCACCAGTTTGGTCCGATGGACGATTCACTTATGATGAAGAACTGAAGACGGCTAAGCTTGTTGACAGATGGACAAAGTGTATTCAAAGGCAATGAGATTATATTGAAAAATTATGTATTTGTCTTTTCTTAAAGTTTGGTAAAATAAATTCTACTACCAGAATGCAGATAAATTTTTATTTATTTTTTTTAAATACAGTGTGTTTCAGCTATGGTTTGAGGTGAGTGTGTGATGACTTAGACACGTAGTTTGGATAACTGCAACATGCAAGCACCCTTTAGAAGTTTGCTTTACTACAAAACTAGGGAAGCAGACTTTCGCCACCATACATGTCATGGCTGACTGACTACATTTGAGGTAGAAGTAATGTTTATTCAAATGCATTTCATTTTTGTCCGACTATCAATTTAACATTATATCTCTTATGATGCAGAGAACGAGGATCGTCAATGAACAAGAGTTCATTAATGATCAGGGATGTTCTTATGGATCTGACTTTAAACATTGTGGCACCGACACTAGTCTCAGTGAAAGCACATGCCAAATAACTAATGGATTTATCATTCCTGGGATGTGAAGAATCCGCTTCCCGACATGCTTCTACATCATTCACTGGCAATGCAAGAATGCTGAGATTTCAGTGTTTACTTTAAATGGGTTTCCGAATCCTAATTTGTCTTGGTTTAGCGAGTGTGTGAGGCCCTGTTTCCATCAGTGCAGTGCTGCAAGCGAACAGTAACTAAGCAGAACTTCTTTCAGACTGCCAAGAATACTGTCCACTTGATGAGTAGTACAGTACTTCATTCTCAGTGACATCAAATATTCGAAGATATGTAAACATAATCGCTTTGAACTGTTTAAACAATTCCTTCCGGCATAGGTAGCCAGGATAGTATGTGATCCTAAACATGAAGGAAATGATAACTAGCTCCTCAAAGACACTGAATTTGCTGAAAAACCTCAGGAAAGTATTCATATTTAAACACAATTTACGATAGATAGAAGTTTGTGTCACCATAATCAGCGCAGAAAGTCCATCCACCAGGACGGCTTGTAGCCGTACTGTAGCTGCATTTACATTGACAGTAGTTCTCATCTGTGGTTAGTTAGATGTAAAATGGCCAGCCAATCAGTGTGGCTTCCTCAGTCTGACACCCAGTGTATCACAGTCAGAAGTAAAGATGTGTACCGATAAGGAATGCAAGCAAAATCATCTTATGTAATTCCCACATGTGGCAGACATATGCACAAAAAATATATTTAATCCATCAAGAGACAACAGGTCAGATCAAGTGTTTACATTGCTAATATTTACCTACTGAACAGATAACCGGAGTTTCAGCTTTACTTTCATTCTGATTGAAATTTCATGGGCCAGATCGAGTCAGACTGTTCCGATCGAGGTGTTACCATCATGCATTTTTATTCCTATTGGGCTGTTTTTTCGCTTATTTCTGCAATATTAGAAAGTGTGTGTTCCATGTAAACACATTAATGTTGTAGTTTTAACCGAATGCTGTGTCTTGATATTATATACATATATTAGATTCCTGTATTAATTGTGCAATATTTACCAGTGCTCTTGTGTCATATTTAGTGTGCAATAAGGTATTCAAAACGTTTAGTGTGCAATACGGTACTTACTGTTTTAGGACTCTTTTATTTTATTCATTATTTTTCCTTATTTATTACTCTTTCCTTTCTACTGGATTACAACCGTGAGCAACTTTAACCAAGAATAACCAATTTCCCTTTGGGATTAATAAAGTTTTTTGAATCTTGAATTAAACAGTCTGAAGCTAATGCAGATATAAATGAATTTAAAAGTAGAGAAGGTAGATTTTACATTCTTCATAATGTGTGATGCCATGCTGACTTTTCACTCCCTAGTTTTGTTTCACCTCTGGTTGATTTTCCAGTTGTGTTCCTTTGATTTGTCTTTATCTCTTTGTGCTCGTTTTGTCTCATTCATTGTTACTGTATATCACTGAACTTTATTTCCATTCATACTAATTCCAGCTTACCAACTCATACATGTGTTCATTTCCACACAATCGATTTGCCTTTAGGCTTTCTAATGTTTCCAGCTGTGCTTTGACCTATTTGTTGAATTGATCTGATTAATATTTGAGCCTATTAAAGCTTATGCTGAGTTTATACACTTCTGTCTTGCCTTTTAATGTAAATAACAATTTCCCTTCTTTTAGTAGTCTTCTTAAACACAAAATCTACTGTTATAGGAAAATCATTAGCTATGGGCTGGGTACCAAGAGAGCAAAAAAAAAACAAAAAAACAACGCAAAACCTAAAATCTGTCCTGTGTTGGAAATCTTGAAGGAACTGCTCTACTGTGACTTTTACACAGAGCACTGACAGAGGAGACATCTTTAAAAAATGCTAAAAACAATTCCCTTTACAGAACACTTTAACACTTTAATGTTCTCATATGTGGACACTTATATTCCACTGATAATATGGGTAATAGAGCAATCGGATATTAAAATGGGATTTATTGGAAAACATTATATTCTGATCAAATGCCTGAGCATGTAAACACGCATCTTATCAGATCAGCGTCTATTTAAACAATTAAGTTGAAATCTTTATTCAGTTAAATTGTTATAGAATTTAATCGTTATATTCAGAAATATCGTCTATGTAAAAGTAGCTACATATATATCCTTGTATGGTGCCCATCTGAGGACTGTTAGGTACGATCCTTTATCTGTATATTCATTTCTGTTTGAAGACATTAATTCTGGTATAGTTTTGTATGCAGCGTGGGCAGGATCAAACAGTTCAGGCTGAAGGTTACTGATCAGAAGGTTGGGGGTTTCAACAGTGGCAGCTTGGCAGTGTTTATGGGTTTATGCCCCAGTACTGCCAAGCAGCTGGTGTTGAACCCTTGATCAAGGCTCTTAACCCTATCTACGCCATGGGCACAGACCCAGGCTCCCCAACTAGGAAAAACTCTTCACTCTGCTGTAAGGTACATGTGACAAATAACTAATCTTAATGTCGACAACAGTGGGGGATATTAGTAGTATCATATATTATTATATTTCTTGCTTAGATGAAAATTTATTTACGTCATCACCCGTCATACTAAACCCTATAAATTAGCTGTTACTATAGAAAAGATAATATAATTAAATGGTGATATACCTTGCTGGAGTTGCTGTTATAGAAATTGAATCAACACCTTTGAAAATTCAACAGCGCACCACTATTAGCACAGTTATATATACAAACCGGATTCCAAAAAAGTTGGGACACTTAACAAATTGTGAATAAAAACTGAATGCAATGATGTGGA
>JAQQZT010000020.1:13144224-13160073 GCA_030068275.1 Clarias platycephalus | reverse complement strand
TAAGTAAAATTACAGATTTTAAAAACTACTTTAAAAAGTAGAAGTACACAAAAAATCTACTCAATTACAGTAATGCGTGTAAATGTAATTCATTACTTTCCACCTCTGCTGATATTTCTGAAAAAATGTCAAGAGTAACACTTGCGCATGCCTTCTTATTTTATCAGCAATGACTGTGTCGGTCAGAGGATGAGATTGGTGAGGGATAAGCGCACATGGAGATTTCAACAGCATTGTTATCTGATTCAATATCTCATTTGATCCTTGCCCGAGTACGCCATATCGTTCTCAAGACCACCTTTTTCAGCTGTCTTGGGCACGGTTTCCAAGCACGGAACAATTGGATCAAAATAAACTAGTATTTGGGGTCAGGTACTCTCGGGTTACAATCCTGGGGCTTATATGTGAAAACTCCCTAATATTGGCTACGATAGAGAGAAACTCATATTGCAGTGAAGGAACAGGCCAACATTGGCTAGGTAGAGCCTAAACAGAACGTTTTGCTGTAGAGAAATGGTTGTTCACGATAAGGCTAGGTTGCACTCACTCTTGGTTGGCTCTCAGTATTATTATTATTATTATTATTATAATTTTTATTATTAGTATTATTATTATAATAGTTTTTCTGTGGTTTTTATAGTTTTTCTGTAATACAAACTTAATAGCAATTGTTGTGACAGTTCTTAGACAGTTCTTAGACAATTCTTAGACAATTCTTAGACAGTTCCTGACATTTTGGCATGGTTCTTAGCGGAGTCCTAAGTTTATCTTGGCATTTCTTGCTAATGTGCATTCAGTTTGGAGGTGATTTGGGAATATGATGTCACACATGCAACAGATCAAGAAGCGTCAAGACCCACCATGAAACGGGACGGTTCAGCAACCTCTAGTGAAAAGTTTGGAAATGTGGGAAAGCACCAGATAAAGTGAATCACGTTGCAGACAGAAGGAAAGATTTACTCTACAGTTTCCTGATAGGGAAACATCCAGGGTTCATTAGTTAGCACAATATATCTATGGTAACAAGTTGTTAGTTTCATAGCTCTCATTTTAGAAATAACAGGGAATTTTCTGAATTCATTGTCCTGCACTTGTCTAACACTGTCACTAACATCTTCATGTATACAAGGTATAAAGAAAATGACAATAAAACCCAATTGACTTGACAGGCAGTCTGACTGGATTCAGCGGACACAGTTCATATTATATAACTAAATGTAAAATAATATAATATTTTATGATTCAGGTTGTTTTACATTTGGTTTTCTTTAGGATTTCAGAAACAGATTGTAAATTTTATCGCCCCTATCTATGTGCTTATCTGGTTACAGTTTCCAGAATGTGGATTTTTTGGCATGTATGACAAGATCATGCTTTTCCGCCATGACCTGCACTCGGAGAACATCCTGCAGCGGCTCACCTCCGCCGACGACATCCACGAGGGAGATCTGATCGAGGTGGTGCTCTCAGGTGAGTGGCAGCCAGACGCTTATCCTGATCGGGGCAGCAGTTTTACTCAGTCTTTTCTGATTGTCTGCTTGAGTCGCCTTCCTTTCTTTATATTATGTATATCAGACCTGTTTGTTTATGCAGCAATTTGTGTATATATATATATATATATATATATATATATATATATATATGTAAAGCTTTTGTAAGTGTCAAACATATAGATTTCACACTATAACTTTCACATGTTAAGCGGAAACAAGTGGAACAGATTACTCTGTGGGATAGGACGTGTGTGCAGGATAGTTTTACTGAAAACAGATTCCAGGATACAGGTCAAAGTTCAAAAGCATATACAAACAGGATGCTGTAGACTCGAATTAGACCGGGATCAGGAAGTCACACAAACAATCAGTGGTGGATACACACGCTACTACAGGCGCAGAACACGATATAAACAAGAGAAAGGCAATACGCAGATAAACACATCAGACTATAAAGAGCTAACTAAGGCTCAGAACTTCATTCAGATGGAGAATTTACAGACTAAAAGAGTCGTAAGGATTAAGACAGACTAAGAGGGAACAGGTTTAAAGGAACCTTTGGTTAGTAGGTGGTCAGTATTTAGGAGTTGAAAGCAAAATTACAGCTTTATTTATTTCACTTTTTCCTAAATCCTTATTTGCTTCATTCACTAGAAATTTTCCTTTTGTCTAATTAAAATTTTCTGATATCCGTAAGTGTTAATGACGAGATATTGTAATGTTGTATAGGTTGCTGGCAAAAAGGAAAAAGGCAAATTAGTGCTTAATAAGATTTAAAGCAAATAAGTGACTTTAAGCTAATATTTTTCTTATTAACATGTTGCTAATTTTGTTTTCGATATGTTAAGGAGCAAGTTAAAAGTTAGAGCTATTGATTATATTTTGGTGTAAGGGGTTATTTTCGCCAACAATTCCTTGAACCCCCAACACCGTGTCATCCATCTTTTCACATGTAGAGCCCCTCCTTGCTCTGTGTGTGTGTGTGTGTGTGTGTGTGTGTGTGTGTGTGTGTGTGTGTGTGTGTGTGTGCGCATGTGTGTGTGTGTTGCACCTGAGGCTGCTGGTTAGACGCTCGTTTCCTCCTGCTTTGCGCTCTGCGGTTGCATGTTGACAGCGTTTTGTGAAACTCAGCATAACACCTGAGCAGCTGTGGCTTTCGGTCGTATCCTACATGTACAATGTTCTTATGGCTGAGAACTGCACACACGCACTCATGAGCACACACACACACACACACACACACACAGACATACACACACACACACACACACACACATATATATACACAACACCACTTCCTTTCCCTGCAGGCTTCTGGTGCACAGCTCTGCCGCCGTGCTCGGTTTGTGCATGCGCCACATCAAACTTGGCATATTTTTTACATTTGTTTTGCTCTCTGTCTCTCTGCCTCTCTCTCTAGCTCTTGTTTTTCCTCATTCGTTCTCATAATCATAAAAGCAAGTGACTGTGTTTTCTGCTATGAATTGTAACCTTCAGTGTATCCTTCAATGGGACTGGCAGACACAGAGGTCATACCTCCTTTACATCGACTAAAGGCTCCTTCATTGGGAGTGACAGATACTGAGGTCATATCTCCCTCACTGGGACTGACCCATAGGTAGACCACGTCGCCTTCACTGGGACTGACATAGACATGTCACACCTCTTTCACTGACATGTAGATAGGCTACACGTGCTTCTATTGGACTGACAGATAGTTAGGCCACACCTCCTTCAGTAGGACTGATCTGTAGATATGCCACGCTCCTTCACTAGGATGGACTGATAGATAGGCCACACCTTCTTCACTAGGACAGGTGGAGAGAGGCCATGCCACCTTCACTAGGACAGGTGGAGAGAGGCCATGCCACCTTCACTAGGACAGGTGGAGAGATAGGCCACACCCCCTTCATTAGTACTGATGGATAGACAGGACACCTCCTTTACTAGGACTGATAGATAGACCACACCAAAAAAGTGTCATATTGAAATGGCTGCGCATAAGTAAGATCTTAAACACATTTGAAAAACATTATCAAAAAAGCACCTATTAACCTTTTAGTAGACTATTTACATTCAGTTAAAGTTTTCAGACATTTTTCATAAGCAGTTGTGCTTAGAGTAATGATACATTTCCTGTCCACTTTACATTTAAAATAACCTTACAAAGGACTAAATTAAAATGGAAAGATTATCCAATATCTTAGAGACACAGCTCACTCACTTACACCACTGGGTGACATCACAGTGATGTCATTTCCTGTCACAATGCTTTTTCGTCACATAACAACAAAGTGACTTTCTAAACTGGGGCTGCGTCCAAATAAACTAAGTAACAGCTCTTTACCTCATCAGTCCTGCGTGCATGAACTTGTGACATGGAGTTAGATGAAGGATACACAGGTGCTTCCTTTGTGAAAATCTTTGTTATTGTTGTTGTTAATGTTGTTATGCATGATGTAAGGCTGTCTTATTATTTTTCCATCTCCCAATAAATGATACTTTAATAAGAACCACAAATACAAAAAGAATTACCTTAATTAAGGAAATTAATAAACGAAGGGTTCAAATCAAACCTTGATTAAATGTTGTGAAGGCCAAAACATGAACAATGTAGGTTTGTAGACAATTCTGACTGGCAACAGAATTGTCGAATGATGTAAAGATAATTTGTAATGCTGCTTTAAAAGTGAAACGTGAGTGAGCAAAAAATGTGTTAAGTGCCCTCACATTGGCCCTCAGTTCCTCTTGTCCTGGTTTATGTTCCTTGCATCACTTCCTTTAATCCTCTGTGGGAGGAGCTAAGACACAAGGAAAGGAAATAAGCAAGAAGCACAAAGGAAACAAGACACAATTCTCTTATGGTCACAACACAAAGACAATTATGGAAGATGGGAAAGGGGAACATTTTATGTAATTATTCGTATTGATTTTAATCATGTTTATATTAAATAGCGAAATACTGTATACAAACACACACACACACACACAAACATATACTGTACATGTATACCAGTACAATTTAAGGATTACACAACAGATATTTTTTTCATTTACTTCTCTGATCTTATGATAAAAAAAAAAAATATTAAATAAAGTTTCAACAATGTAATGATGATTTAACGATTTTAATGAAAAGCTTTCAAACAATTATAAGAAATAAACTCCAAGAAATACTGCTTTTATTATATTAATAAAGAAAAAAAATCATCATATAAATTGTCCAATTTATCACTGACTGTTTTGACATTGTTTCGAAAGAGAACAAATATCCTGGTGTCCTGGTCCGTGTGTGTTTCTTCACATTTTTGATACTCCCCTGAATAGTTTCGCTCCTGCGAGTGTGTTTCTCTCTGTAGATGCGTCAGGAATGCCGTTACCATGGAGGTGTTTTGCTGTGTGGATGTGAAGAGGGTCTTTGTGTGTTAATTGGCTGATTGCACGGAAATAGCCGTTGTGATTTAAATCGTGCATGGCTCGTTACAAACCTCAAAGGAATTCGGGGAAAAAGATGCCGACAATCTTTTAATACTGGTGTGATAAGAGCAGACTTTGATGGTATAATTTCTGACCCACAGTTGTAATAAGAAAAGGCAATGATAATAAATGTAGAACTAGAGCGTGTATAGCTTTATTTATCATGCAGTTACCTAAATCAGCCAATCATGAAGAAGCAGATCAAGGGCTTTAGTTAATTTTTATATCTGAAGGAACAAATGTGATCTCAGTGATTTTGACTGTGGCACGGTAGGTGGCTGAGATCTCCTCTGATTTTCACACACATCAGGCATTGGTCTTATAGTGGTAAGACCAATGAAGACAGCCTGAAGACAGAAACACATGATAAATGGAGATCACTTACATGCTCAGTAAAGATGCATGGTGGAAAAAATTTACAGTTGAAATCAGAGCTGGTTAAAAGTGAAAGTAAAAGCATGGCCAGTCTTGGTAGTCAGACTAATCAGAAATAAAACATTTAATTTCCGAGGAAGCATAAGGATTGAAATTTGGAGCAATGGAAAAAGGTCATGTGGTCTGATAAGTGAATGAAATGCATGATGTTCATCACATAGTGGCGACTGAACAAGCCTCTGGAGGCAGTGTTATTATCTGGGGTGGTTTCAGTTGGTCAGGTCTCGGCCTAGAAAAGTTATGTGGTTATGTAAGTCATGAGAGTATGAGGAATCGTTTTTCACACATAGATTTGTTTCCTAACTGTGTGCTGTAATCAAAGCTAAAGGCGGTCAATGAAATCAGTGGTACAGTATGTGTGACTTTTTTTTGTTGTTGGCCAGGCTGTGTATTTGTGACAAATAAAGGCTTCTTCTTCTCTAGAATATATGCACATGTTGTGAAAAAACCCACAGAGTAAGCAGAAGTTCTGTGGGCAGCACTGCCTTGTTCATGAAAGATGTCTGAGGCAAATGCCCAGACTAAAAACCATCTCAGAATGCGCGGACATCTTGAACCTTGAGTCAGATGATGAGCTACAATCATGTTCCACTCCTATAAGCCAAGAACAGGAATCTGAGGCACCTGTGAGCAGTTGGAAAAAGACTTGATGGTTTTCTTGCCTTTGCCTTTACTTTCCTGTTGCTCTGTTGGTAAGATTATTGACACCAGTCTATTTTCTTGTTCTTGTCCCGCAGCTCTTGCAACCGTCGAGGACTTTCAGATCCGTCCTCATGCTCTATACGTGCACTCCTACAAAGCCCCGGCGTTCTGCGACGACTGCGGCGAGATGCTGTGGGGTCTCGTGCGTCAGGGTCTCAAGTGTGAAGGTAAGCATCAAAAACTATTTATTCACAGATTATTTAGTGTTCTTAGTGTTAAAGGTTGACATTTTCACAGTGTGATATTCAAATTAAATATTTGGTTTACATTATTACTATAAAGATTTTAATATGGAAAAAATGTTCGTCTATAGTGTCTGGTGGTCTTGTGGAAGAGAGTCCAAATTTGATGTGTTATTCATTTTTGCTAGCTAGTTTTCCATGGACACTTTTGGGACATCCCAAACTCCAACCAATTGGCCAGTGATGAGATGGTTATTAGCTTCTTAAGAGAAAGAAATGCGCTTTTCTTTATTAAAGAAGTACTCTGCTGTAGGAATCTACCACGTACACCAGAAGAACCTTTGTTTTTACCCCCAGAACAATGTTAAAATTTTCTTATACAGCTTCTGACTTTAACCACAGCCTCAGTGTGTGTTTTTTTTAATATCAGTAGGCCATTATATTGTTTAAGAAAATCACAGAAAATCCATTTACTTTAGCTAATAGACAGAAATGGAATTTAATCAGTATTTTGTATTAGTCAGTGGTTGATAGCCATCAGATTACTGTGATTAATCTGAAAACCACTGATATAAGTTTTAGGTTCTGCCAGTGTTCGGCTAATAATTGCCATTTTTATTGCACATAAATTACAGTAAATAGCCTGAATTAGAGCATTGTTGTGGGATTATAAAACCAGCAACTTGTATACTGCCTGCACGATGGCTTAGTGGTTAGTCGCCTTGCATCTTCAGGATCTGGGTTTGATTCCCACCTCTGGGTTTATGTGCATGGAGTTTGCATGTTCTTCCCATGCTTGGTAGGTTTTCTCTCACAATCCAGAGAAATGCTAATTGTCGTTCCCAAATTGTCTGTAGTGTATGGATGTTGACCAGAGGTCCTACTAAGGTTTTAAAAATAGGAATAAATACAATAGTTACCCTTGGCCTCCACAATCCCTCGTTGGACTACAGATGTTCTTAGTTGGTTGGATGGACCATCTGTATCTAGAGACAATTGCTTAAGAAACTGTGTTGCATCACTTTTACACCTTTGCTGAGCAAAACTGAAAACAGCTCAGTAATTCCTCATTCAGATATGAGACTAAATCCTGGATGATGGCTTCATTTGTGTGTGAGTGATGGGTGTGTGGTTTATCCCTGTTGTTCTAGTAATGGACCTGTATGCATTGTTCATTCAAAGTTTAAGTTTTCCAAACTTCATACACTTATATGGAAAGGCACAGGTCTGGTTCTTGGGAACCTTTGGGGCTAGACCTTTTCTTATTGTTCTGTTTATTGTTCTGTTCTGAGAGAGGACTTTACATGCTTGTGTGATGTCAAGCTTGATGTGTTTGCTCCAAAAATAAGGGGGACTGATTTTAGGCAAAATCTTTAGAGTGAGAAATGAGTTGTTTGCTATGAGAAAAACCATTGTGTGGCAGGTCCCAAACAAACCCTCCCCCCTCCCCAAAGGCTGGACCAATCGTTTCCACTCTTCCTTTGGGGCACTTATGAAACCCGGCTGATAGTTTGGCCTTAAGCAGGAATCTGGGCGAGAGAAATAGAGAGGTTTTTGATGATTCACTCTCTGTATAGTCAGGACGGCAAATAATTTACAATTGAGCAAGACTGAGCGAGCTTGGGGGTCAAGCTTTTCAACCTGACATGTTTATTAATAAACTGTATTTCTTTTATGTTTATATATAGTGCAGCTCAATAGTCTGAATTTATAGCCAAAAAAATATTTAAATGTATAAATTAAAACAAATGCTCGGATTGACAACCTTACCTTGGTACATGTAGCACTTCTATATACATTATAATCAAGAATGTGAACATTTCTTAATGTATCAGTACTGAAGTATTTCCATGCAGAGATGATTTCCTTCTTTAGGGATGCTGTGATTGTTCTAGGCCAATCCTGATAGACTTCTGACTTCAGATGAAAAAAAAAAATGGAGATCCGGTTCTATTTTATCTTCTATTGTTAGTTTTGAACCCATCCTGGATTTGAAGTAAAAGGAAAAATGTAATATGAGGAGAAATCCCTACAGATCCAGACTTTTGGGCACCACAGTATACTGCACCTTTAATCATACACTATTAGAACATAATTTAGGATCTTAAACCTAAGTGGTCTTCATGGGGAACCCTACGTCAAAGAGCCCTAACCTGAACTCTTGGGTATAAAAAGAAGGTAATGAAAAACCATTAAAGAATATTTTTAATTTCAGTGGATATACAGATAGGTAATTAAGAAACAGTAGTGTTTGTTATTGCATAGTCAGGTCATTAAAAAAAAAAAACTACAGTGTGCATACACACACACACACACACTGCAGTATTATCATGACTATCCAGCCTTGATGAACCAACCAAAGTAGGACATAAAATGAGATGGAACGTAACAGCGAAATGCTTTTGTCGGAACACTGGTGGAACGAAAAACAACATTCAGCGCTTCACATGTTCCACTGTTTTGCTGTGGTTGCTATGGAGATTTGAATGCCATTTAGAATGCCCAGCCTCTTTGTGAATAAAAACAAATGATCTAGCCAACTGTAGCTTAGGAAGAGGAATGTGTTCCTCCATCATTGTCCCTCCATGAGGACAGCTTTTTTGACTTCTGTATGTATTTCTCTTCCACCATCCTGTGAAGTACCAGTTGATAACAGCGATAGAGTTAAATGTTTTTTGTTTTTTTATATATACATATGCATCAGTTAGTAATGTTACCAAGTTTCTTACATGGGGATGTTTAAAAAGTAGATACGAGCACTAGTGAAACTATAATGTCATCCTGAGTGTGTGAGGAAGCTTAAACCTGGCTGTGTGAAAAGGTCACGCTGCAGTGATGCCGTTCCTGTGCTGGGATCAAAGTGAGAGCGCTCTGGGACGCTTTCCCCGTGTAGGCGGCTTCCTGCCTGTGTTGCTTTAGAATGGACAAAGCTTTCATGTCCTGCATTTTCACACTTACTGTATTTAGTGCTTGGTGGAAATGCAAGTGAAGGATATTGTATATAGGTGGTGTCTGTGCTTCTTTAAATGTGTGGACTGGTATAAAATAACAGATTATTTTACAGTAGGGTAATCACAGGAAGTGCTTTATATTGCAATGTCATATCCAGACGGTGCTTGACCTGATTGTGTGCAGCGTTTATGAAAGTTGACTGAAAGCCACTAGTGGGCGCTGAGGAGTGTCTGTGTTTTATTTTTAAGCAGTTACACTGTATAAGATGGAAATAACAGTACATGCAGTTTTATCCATATTTATTATTAAATTTATATTAAAAGGAGGAGCATCCTGACTGCCTGTTACACTGAAAAATATAATGCACGGATCAACATTTAAACATGAAAAGCAGAATTTCCACTGTAAAATATACATTCTGAACAAAAAAGTAAATAATGAAACTCACTTACTCACTCATCGTCTATACCGTTTATCCAATATACAGGGCTGCGGGGTCACTTAGGTATGAGACAGGGTACATCCATCCACACACAAACTCGCACGCTCATGCATTCGGGAATGCCAATTAGCCTAATCTGCATGTGGAACCCCACAGTCTAAAGTCCTCGGATCAAACCCACCAAGCACGGGGAGAACGTGCACATGCACAGAGACCCTGAGGAGGAAATCGAACCCAGACCCTGGAGGTGCAAGGCGACAGTGCTAACCACTATGCCACTGTGCCGCCTGCATGTGAAACTCATTAAATAGAATTCTGTATATTTGTAAACTTTATTCATTGTAGTCACAGAGATGTTATACCAATAAGTAAAATTTACATGAGTCCATAATCACTTTTTATAGTGTACAGTGGTGACCAAAATTATTTAGACAAAAGTGAAATTCAGTGTTTTACTGACATTTTTACAGTACTGATGATCAAGATAATAAGAATAATGTGTTATTTCATGCAATGAATTTTATATACAAAAATCTATATTTACTGTAAACTCCTTCCCCCTTTTCTCAGTCAAAAAGATTTAGGTCTGGAGATGATCCAGGTCATGGATCAACAAGCTGAACACCATTGTCTCATAAACAGTTTTTCAGTTAATTAGCACAACTCTTCAGGCAGATAGCCCACCTGTTTTTTGTGCACAGAGAGAACTATTATACTTTGCATATGTTGTAGAACTTTTAATCACCACTGTAGGGGCGTATGCTAAATGTTTTACCTGTGTGTCTGTCTGTGTTTGTGAAGGATGTGGGCTTAATTACCACAAGCGCTGCGCCTTTAAGATTCCCAACAACTGCACCGGAGTGCGAAAGAGACGTCTGTCCAACGTGTCCCTGCCTGGACCCTCTCTGTCCATACCTCGTCCTGCGGCCATCGAGAGCGTGGTCGCGTCATCTGAAGAGGTATGCCATCATTTTCTATCTTGAGCTCTCTTTCTCTAATTTCTATTCCTTTTGATCTCCTCCTGTTTTATTTTTTGCTTCTCTTCATTTTAATTCAGTATTTAAAAAAAGTCACTTTATTGCAAAAAACCTTATACCCAAGCCAAGTAAGTGTTTCCGACCCTCTGGATACAAAGTTGTTTTGTCTTTCTGAATGAATTCATCCTGATAAGGGAGTTGAAATGAGAGCTTTGAAATGAGCGCAGTATACATGTACACTACAAATAACCAAACTGATACATATTATGTTGTACACCATTAGCAATTATTCAAATGCGATAAGAATTTTGTTACTGTAGTTTAGCGTTTCCACCAGATTAAGTGCTGTTTAACTGTTGTTATTTCATAGTTCTTGCTGTTTTGAGTACCCTGTGTCACAGCGATCATTTTTGAAAGACGATAAAGTGAAGTCAGGTGCTTTATTGCTTTCTTCAGTCGAGGCTAAATAGCTTTATCCAGTGTCATGCTTTACAGTATATCTCTCACTCAAGTTCTGTCTGTGACTCTTCATATTTTTCTCTGCTGTATTTTTTCACATTTTTTCCACTCACACTCACAAGTGAGTGGGCAGAAGCAGCAAGGCTTTAAAAAAATGCTAGACAACCGGTTTAAAGTTAAAATTACACAGCCTTAACAGCGACCCTAAGAAATATATCGACTTCCTTTAAAACATACTTGTTTTTTTATTCGTCATATTCCCAATTAAAACGGGCACATTTTGTAATTTTGTCAACCTGACATTATGGTATTCACTATTCATGGCGTTGTCGGGAACTGGTAGTAACGGTGTATACAAGTGATAATTTGTTGTGGACGAAACTGAGAAAACAAGAACCGTGAACATGAACTATGGGTACAAGGCAAGAAACATAGAGACTATAAATATGAATATGGCACACAAAACAATAAACTATAGCAACAACAACAACAACAAAACCTACAGCAGCAAAAATAAAAATTAAAAAAAAAATCCCAACAGTGTTTGATTGATGGTACCCCCAGTTAGTAACTAACCCTAGCCAAATGCTGTAAAGTTAAATTTAATCTACTATGACAGAAATTACCAGATATTTGAACACTAAATGTAAACTAGCTAATACCTGAGGCTGATGATTTAGCTAGCTAGCACCTAGAGTGCGATGCTAAGAATGTAAAGACATCATAACACTATAAAATAAAGGCAAACTGCCAGGAATATTAACTTTTCCCTCTAATATGTTAATAAAATCCACACAAAGACTTAATTTAACAAAAAAAAAAAAACAAAAAAAAAAGAATCAACTGCTATCGTACTGACCAAAAGTGTGGACATTGTCTGAATTCACTTCTGTTTCTGTAATTTTGACAATAACAGAGTGCTCCTTTCAGTTTTTTTTTCTTTGGAGTTTGCTACAGTATGTGAGGTTGCGTCTTGATATCTATTAACTTTATAAAGGTTTTATTCATATCTACGTGTGTTTGTGTGTGTAGCTGAGGCCACTGTTGGAGGCAGGAAAACGGATCCCGTCGTGGAGCGGCCGGCCCATCTGGATGGAAAAGATGGTGTTGGGCCGAGTCAAAGTGCCACACACCTTCAACGTGCACACGTACACCCGACCCACTATCTGCCAATACTGCAAACGGCTGCTCAAGGGCTTGTTCCGGCAGGGCATGCAGTGCAAGGGTACAACACCCTGGATACATACATATATTATACCATACAGTAACTCATTATAAGTGCAGAGTGCGGTGAATTCTTGATTCTGATTGGTCAGCAGCTACGACAGCAGCAGCTACTGCAAGGGCTTTGACCGTTTTAGACAGTATATTATATTATTAATCGATAGGGTGGTAATTTTAATACTAACTGCATTATTCCTCCCCATAGTTTTTCCTTTTGTCTGACTTTAGCTAAACAGTAAAATCCACGTAACTTTATAGATATTATAAAATAATGAACGTAGCGTGAAATGACGTTTAACAGATCTTTGACGCTTGCCCCTTTCAGATTGCAAATTCAACTGTCACAAAAGATGTGCATCGAAAGTGCCGAGAGACTGCCTAGGCGAGGTTGTGTTTAACGGAGGTGAGCATTCTTGGTCCATCAGAGAGGCAGAAACTCGAGTTCTCATTAGCTCTGTGATGGACGACATTCGTTCATACACTGTCAGCATTTCTTCAGATGAGTGTATGGTGATAATTGGTGTTCCATCTATGTGTGTGTGCGTGCGTACACAGAGCCAGCTAGCCCAGGGATCGACTCTGAGGTCACAATGGAGGTGGACAGCAGTGACGTGCACAGTGAGAGCAGTCGAGGCATGGATGATGCTGAGGAGCCGATCACTCCAGAGGACATGGATGCTCCCTTCATGGATGGAGAAAAGGATGAAGAAACAGTGAAAACGATCAGGTGATTATAGTCGCTGTCCAAATTCTCTGCCCTTTCTTCTGACTTGTTGGACACTTTTCCAGGCAGTTACATGAAAAGGAAAATAACGAGTAGAGAACAGTAGGGATGGGAATCACCAGGGGGCAGCTGAAATTATAGTATCACGATACCTAGGTGTCGATTTGATTTGTATTCTGATTCCTCAAGTATCACGATTCTGTATTTTTTATTTATTTTTATTTTTTTAGAATTTGTTAGTTGTAATTAGAATTGTACAATTCTAAACAACCTTAGCAAATAGCCCGCTTTTACCCCACAGGATTCTCTGCTGCCTGCCAATGTGTGAATACGTGCCATCTGTAGGATTATTAAGGAATTGCAATATTTTGCCACCTCAAACGCAAACGTGTATTTAAAAGTAATTATTTTTAATTCGATTGTGGAGTCAGTGCGACCAATACATGAATTGCCATGCAAAATAATTGCAGTACGCAACTGAATGCATTTTTCCCCATCTCTAAACAACATTACAGTATAAACAAAAACGTACAACATACATATGTTGTATATAAAACTGTCAAGAGGATTTTGACAGTCAAAATAAGTAGAAATGGAGAAAAAAAAGTAAAATAAAATAAGTACATATACTATTACAAAATTAGAATATGATTACACATTTGTTTTTAATACTTTGGTCGGAGTTAGCACTGTTGCCTTGCACCTCCAGGGTCCGGGTTCGATTCCCGGGCAAGGCTCGATTCCCGTCTCTGTGTGCATGGAGTTTGCATGTTCTCCCCGTGTTTGGTGGGTTTCCTCCGGGTACTCCGGTTTCCTCCCACAGTCCAAAGACATGTAGGCTAGGTTAATTGACGTTCCCAAAATTGCCTGTAGTGTGTGAATGAGTGTACGCCTACAGAGTGAGTGAGGAGTGATAACTATTGATAACCTTCCTTTCTAAGATTTCCCTGAGCTCACTCCTTTGTATTGTACTGATAACCACAACCAAATGTCGTTATCAAGAAAAATATTGATTAGCATTCTTTGATTTTAAGTTCAGGTGAGATTCCTTGTTATGCTGTTAAAAAAATCTAAATGATTCTCAAAAAATTCAATGGTACAAGCAAATTAAATTCCATATTACTACAGGGCATGATTGTTTACAGTATATCACAAAAATTTCAATTGGAATTTGGATATGGCCCAGTGTCATTGACATTGTAGTCAACCTTGAAATTACATTTCAGCACATTTGCATTAGTTACGCATTGGCCTTTACAACATCACAGAAACTCACCCCAATAATTATGGGAAACAATTACACTTAAAAAAAGCAAACCTGAAAATGTGAGAGTTAGAAATAACCATAATTACACATAATTACACATACATATTCCCTGCGATGGATTGGCACCCTGTCCAGGGTGTACCCTGCGACCCTGAATACAAGGATAAAGCGGTATAGAAGATGACTGACTGACTGACTGACTACACATACATATTTGGATGTACAGAATCTTGATGAGTTTTTCTGAATGTTTGTTACTCACCATAAGTAGAAGCAGAAATGAAGCTTCTTGTAAGTATTACTGTTGTAGGCTCCTCAATGGAAGAATGGAGCTGGGCATTGGGGCAGTGATACCAGACTTCCCAGTTGCACCATATAAATTGAAACCATTCACTAAACACAGGCCAGGTCACATTTTGAATGTTTGTCTTTGTGTATTTTCTGCCAAGATAAGCAAAAAAATAATCTACCGGGCTGGCCAAACCAGTGGAGTAAGTTCTACAGTACTCAGGAGCTTCCTCCAATGTTTTACTGTCCTGCACCAAAACAAATCTCAGGGAACAATTGAATAGCTAAGCATTTCTACTGAAAAAAAATAATTCCAGCCACTTGCCAACACCATGCCGCAGATCTTTACTCTTGGCCAGGATGGCGAGGAACCCACTTAAAATAGACCATTGCCAGTTGTTTATTCCAGGTGTGAATCTGTTCAGCCTGATCCATCCATCTATAATGGTAAAGAAGGAGAAAAAAAGACTATGTGTGTCTGACCTCTGTGAATGTGTACTTGTATCACTACCAGGTCTGATTAGAGGTGAGAGCTCATTTACAACACAGGCAAAACAGGATAAGCCCCACAGGTACTTATTTTAAGGTAGTTGCTATAGATGTATAACAATAATGAATTAAAGCCCAACATTATTGTAAAGCCAATTTACAGAAATCCTGAGATAGATTCAGATCCCTAATGCCTGCAGAAGTGACAGCAGGGTAAACTCCCCAAGACAACATGAGGAAGAAACATTGAGGGAATCCACATTGCTTGATTGCACAGTATATACATGCAGCTTCCTCCATTTTAACAAGCATTAATTCAGTGTCCTGTTCATCTTTGTGTCATTCATGGATGGTTTGTCCCCTAGATTTATTAGCTGTCACTGTTCTAGACAATTACTTCTGCATGCATCTCTGAATACAGTCCAATTACCATCAAAGCTTGTTTTGTGGTGTACTGTGGGGTATTACCCTCTGGTTGAAAATCACCTTGTCACACACACCCGCTCCGCGACCGGCACTAGGACCCGTAAGTAATATGGTCGCAAAACAGGAAGCATAAAAGGAGACAAGATGGTGCTTCACATCGCTCAGTCATTGAGTTCGCCATGTCGTTTCTGACGGTTCGCCAGCCTTTTCGTGAGTACTCACTTTCTTGAGTTATCTTTCTGATTCGAGTGTGTGTTTATAGGACGCAGGTTAAATTTGTGTTTTTCCCTTGCTCCCCTTCCGTGAGAGTCC
>JAQQZT010000020.1:13118897-13136442 GCA_030068275.1 Clarias platycephalus | reverse complement strand
GGATTGGTCTAAAACTTTTAAAGAGTGGACAGGATTGGTCTAAAACATTTCAAGAGTGGACAGGATTGGTCTAAAACATTTCAAGAGTGGACAGGATTGGTCTAAAACTCTTCAAGAGTGTACAGGATTGGTCTAAAACTCATCAAGAGTGGACAGGATTGGTCTAAAACTCTTCAAGAGTGGACAGGATTGGTCTAAAACTCTTCAAGAGTGGACAGGATTGGTCTAAAACTCATCAAGAGTGGACAGGATTGCTCCCCCAGGATTAAAAATTCAGCAAGATGTTTCCGTTTGGGTTTAAATGACTCCTAGTATTCCATCACTGCTATCCGAGCGATAACGTGTTATTAAGTTCTGAGCATGTGAAGGTTTACTGTGAGCAAATTTTCACCTAAATCGGGGACACACTGTGTCACTTTGTTAACTGGCAGCTCTGTAATTTCACCTACAGACTAAGGGTTTATTGGCTGCTTTGTGTACAAACTAACCTCTCCATCATCCAGCTTTGGGTATGTTTGCTCGTTCGTCAAATTGATCCAAGGAGCAGATTGAAATCTTGTTTTGACACCAGAGATGCCTTTTTTCCCCCTAATCGCTGTTTTCTAGAGCTTACCAGACTAACTTAATTATTGCCCATGACTTCTATGTGATACTGTGTGTTTAAAATTGGATAAAGGCTCGATGTGGTGTTCTGCTTCAGCAAATACGCCTGGTTTAGCTGCCAGGCCTTGTGGCTCTGTACTTGTGTTTAAACACAAAATTAAACACAGCCATGCTCTGTAAAGGTCAGGGAGGCATGCGCCCCGCTGGAGTCGAGCTGCTGCAGAGCTGTGTGTGTATTAGAAACACTGCTTTACTGTATATTTTATTGTAAACAGCATAAAAAATGAAATCAAGATACATATTTTGGTTATCATGATGTATTTCAGGGTAAACCAAGTTGAAAGTTTTTAGTCAGCTACAGCTCAGGTATTTTTAAGCGATCGTTGTGGATACGTTGTGTACAGCATGAGCTGTATAACATTGCTTTACAGAGGCTCTCCTTTGTTTTGCATTCTCATATAAGACTTATATTATATAATATCTACAGATGCTGTTACAATTGTAATACTCTTTTAACATTTTTTTTAGAAGAACTGTCCATCAGCATCTCAGTATCCAACTCACAGATTACAGAAAATGTGGTAAGTGTGTACTGTTTCTCTTGTTGACCTGTTTTTTTTTTTTTTTTTCCATTCCATTTAATTGTAAACAAGATAAAGCTACCATAATCATAACGATTACAGTTTGTGTTGCCTAAGGCCAGCCTGAAATGATGCCAAAATTCCCAAGAGGCATTTTGGGGCCAAGAGCAACTTAATGAGGCACTGCCTTGTTCCCGAGCCATCACAAGCATTTACCTTCACGTACTTCCAACAATGTAGAAAAGGTTAATCACAGTGCCAGAATCATCAGCTTTGTGAAACTTTATCCTGCAGTGTGTTTATTTTTCCCCCCACCAGATCAGCACACATTAAATAAACCTAATGTTTCAATTATAACATCAGGCTTCGTTTCGTTCTAAGTTTGCAGAACATTGTTTTTTTATTTAATGCTACTATGACTTACTGACAGAGCGTTACTGACAGTGCCGTCTCTATTTAAGGATATCAGCTCGGTGTACCAGATCTTCGCTGACGAGGTCCTGGGTTCAGGACAGTTCGGGATTGTGTATGGAGGTAAGCTGAAGACTAAGGTTTTAGGATCACAGTGCTGAGTAAAAGATCTACAGAATAGTTCATATAGTACAGCAAGAAACAATCAGCCACCCTACAAGTATAAGTAAAAAACACAGTGCAGCACAATCAGCATCAGGAACCTATTAGTAATACCTACTGCACCTCCTATACTTAAGACCCCAGGGCCATGTACATAAAACCACCTTAATCTTAGATCTGCATTTTGATTTTGATTTTTTTTTTTTATTATTGTTGCTAATATGGTACTCATTCACTTCTGGTTAGATGTTAACATCATTTCATTGGCGTGGTACATGTTCAAGGGCAATGAAATGTTAGCATCTAACCATTGGTGCATAAGTGGCAAGGACAATAAAGTTCAATCTAATCTAATCTAATCTAATCTAATAATTAAATGAAATACCATGATTGTTTATATAGAAGACTAAGAGCAATTTAGATTCACATTAAAGCTTCCAAGTAGCACAACAGGAGCTCGTACAGCAGGACAATGATTTAGAGGATAAATAAGTATTTCAAATGAGGAGTGTGAGGAGTATAAAGCATGCCCATATAAATAAACATTACAGACTGAATATATACATGAATCTGACGAGTCTACAATGTATATATAAAGTGTATATAAGTATAGAGTGTGTACAGATTAAGTAAAAGGCATACGAGCGTGTACCGGAGGGTTTGTACGAGTATGTAGGCTTGTATAATGTAATAGAGTGTAAAATTAATATGGGTATATAAGATTACAGAAAAGGTTTATGGAGTATAAATGAGAGTGTGCATACAGAGTATATAAGGATATATGTGTGCATAGGTAGTATTTAAAGGAGCGATATTAAAATATTTGTCATTTCTTACGTATGAGTGTATGCTGTATATTGGAGAAAATTATGTAGATGTGATAAACCAGTTTAACCCACTGCATTAGAACAAATGTATTACATACCTAAAAATAAAAACCCAGTTTTGGAAACTAGTGTTGTTTTATAGACATGCCCCTGACGCCCCTTAACACCCTCATAAATCATTACGAGGAAAAGTTGCATGTTTATAAAGCTGTAATTTGACCTTCACGCCTTTAAATGCTTGAGTGTGTTTGACACGATCGGGTGATGTTGTTGATGACAGTCACCCTTGTTAATACTAAGTCTAGTTAGTTTGCTAACTATAGGTTTTATGGTCAGAGCTTTTTGTGATTGGTAGAAATGCGGGTGGAATCATGGGTAAAAACATGGTCCGAGTCTTATTTAGCTCCACCTGTTTAACCAGTAAAGACTAACTTTCCGCAAATCATACCTAATGCATTTATAAATGTGTATAACGTGCATATACAGTCCTTATTTTATTACATATCAGACCCCAGGTTCGCAAAGAACTTCTGATGTTTGTATTGTGACATGCCACGTATTATTTATTTAGTTTAATACTGTTTCCTGCTTTTTATGCTATTTTTATGTAGAAACGTTAAAGTCATAGTTTTTGTAGCATTGGGCACTTTTGCACAGTACCGTATATTAGTAGAGAGTGCAACCACGAAAATAATAGTATAAGACGATGCTTTTAGAGAGACAAAAAGAGCTTGATTGTTTTTAGTTCGTGCCATACAAATAAACTTTTATTAGTGGAACTCTGCTGCATTTTCTCCTAATGAGTGCATTCACTCACAAACAATATAGGACGCTGATGGAGACAGACAGGCTTCACCACCAGACTGTTTTGTTTGAAATGCACTTTGTTAATGTCAGAATTTTATGTTGTTTCTCATTTAAAGGCAAGCACAGAAAAACCAAGCGAGACGTCGCCATTAAGATCATAGACAAAATGCGTTTCCCTACCAAGCAGGAGAGCCAGCTACGGAACGAAGTAGCCATTTTACAGGTAAAAAGTTTCAAGACCAAATGTGGTATAGGTTTCGATCCTAGAGTGTTGGATGTACACACACACACATTCATTATTGCAAAGTTGCTGTTGCCTTTGTCATACTTTAATGTTTGACATTCTTAAAATAGCTCTGTTGCCCACACAATAAAACATTTTTTTTTTTTCCTTTTTGTCTTACAGAACCTGCACCACCCAGGCATCGTGAACCTCGAGTGCATGTTTGAGACTCCTGAGCGGGTGTTTGTTGTCATGGAGAAGCTCCATGGAGATATGCTGGAGATGATCTTGTCCAGTGAAAAGAGTCGACTTCCAGAGCGACTCACTAAATTCCTAGTGACTCAGGTGAGGGAAAAGCCTTCGGTTCGAGAGATAATCCATCATGGTGCAGTTTTGACTATATATATATATATATAGTATTTTTTATTATAAAAAACATCACAATGCAAAGTTCATTCTAATCCTAATTCATTCTAATTCTAAAAAATGTATTCTAAAATTTATTCTAATTCTAATCCCACCATATCTATCTCTGTGCCTCCATCAGATTCTGGTCGCTCTGAGACACCTCCATTTCAAGAACATTGTACATTGTGATTTGAAGCCTGAGAATGTGCTTCTGGCGTCAGCGGAGCCTTTTCCACAGGTGTGAAATTTTATAGAAACAGATTTATCCATTATCTATTATATCCATATATAGCATGTGACTTTAAAATGAGCGCCCGACACTGATCACAGGTGAAGCTGTGTGACTTCGGCTTCGCCCGCATCATCGGAGAGAAGTCGTTTAGGCGCTCGGTAGTGGGCACACCGGCGTACCTGGCTCCTGAGGTGCTGCGAAGTAAAGGCTACAACCGCTCTCTAGACATGTGGTCAGTCGGCGTCATCGTGTATGTGAGTCTGAGTGGCACCTTCCCCTTTAACGAGGATGAGGACATTAACGACCAGATCCAGAATGCTGCCTTCATGTATCCGCCCAATCCCTGGAAGGAAATCTCTGGAGAAGGTAGGAGGCCGCAGAGACACTGTGACAGAGAGAAAGGGTGTATCTATCATTTTAGCTAGAGTGGAGGAGGCAATGCCGAAAGTGTACTTAAGTGTAATCAGGTGCCACAGTCTATAGTTAGAAGTATTTATATAGGATGTGTAATAAACTGTCCAGCATTTCTAAGGCTAAATGTGTACTAAAGCTCAGCCGTATTGCAGATTTGGACGTCTAAAGTTGTTTTGTTTCCCCTCTTGCACCAGCCATCGACTTAATCAACAACCTGCTTCAAGTGAAGATGAGAAAACGCTTCAGTGTTGACAAGTCTCTCAGCCATCCTTGGCTTCAGGTATGCAATACAAGCACAGACGTATCTTAATGCATGTGAGTAGTGATCTGAGAAAACTCAACAGATATCACTGTGGCTGAATTGAAAAAATAATGAAAAGTCAGGCATTTAAGCAGAATCAGTTTTTTTTCAGTCTAAAACATCCTTTGACATTTTCACTAATGCATCGCAGAAATGCTTTATTTACCCTTTTAACTTTCTTCCTCTGAAAATCATGTTGCGTATTTGGAGGCAGATTATTCAACACCATAATTTGCTTAATGATGTATAAAACTGCCTGCATTTTTCACTAATGTGAATATAGAGAAGTCTGTAATTTTCAAAACTGTACAGTATTTAAAAGAAAATATCAAAATGTCAATGTTTGGGATTTCCCAAACTGACACATACTGTACGTATATACTGGATTTGTTTGTAGATATATGACAAAGTAAGGCTGATACTTTCTTTCATTTATTTTAGAAGAAAACTGTTTAGTGACACTACTACTTACGAAATTATATGATCAGAAATCTACTTCACTGTTAAATTCTTCCTTTGCCTGAATGTTATTCATGTAATGTAATCCCAGTAGGAAGCCTAATAGGGGGAGGCGTGGCGGCTTAGTTGTTAGCACTTTCGCCTCGCACCTACAGGGTCGACGGTTTGATTCCTGCCTTGTGTTTGCATGTTCTTGTGCTTGGTGGGTTTCCTCCCACAGGTTAGGCTAAATGGCGTTCCCAGTGTGTGAATGACAATCGGACGTCGAGCAGGGAACCCGCCTGCCGCAGAAAAGATGGATATATCTCCAGGTTGGGGAGTATCCGTTTCATGATGAGCCAGAGAGCATGTGGACAAAATAAAAATACCAAAATAAAAGAAACCAAACCCTGACACTGGATGATCGTTGTAATATAGTTGAAACAATGATGTCCACTGTCGAGACAACTTCAGACAACAATGTTTTTGATAAAGTGACATTAAGATATTGTTGAATGACCGACTTAAACATGGCGTTGCAAATACTGTACAACCCAAAAACAATGAAATTTTACCGTTTATTTGGAGCATTTTATGTCGATAAACAGAATTTTTACATAAGCCCACATCCATTGTCTCTTAAATTTCTAACAGGGTTTAAAATTCTGATCAGAGATTGGGCAAGGCTCCAGGCCTCCTGTGATTCTGTGCACATGGTCACAGGGGCCCTGGAACCTGTCCCAGGAGACTTAGGGCAAGAGGTGGTGTACACTCTGGACAGGGTGCTAATTCATTGCAGAGCACACACACACACATACACACACATACTATATATGCACACACTCATTCACACACTACAGGCAAATTGGGAACGCCAATTAGCCTAATCCGCAAGTCTTTGGACTGTGGGAGGAAACCAGAGTGGAAAATTGCTGGAGGTTTTCCCAGAGGAAACCCACCAAGCATGGGGAGAACATGCAAACTCCATGCACACAGAGACGGGAATCGAACCTGGCTGGGCATGGAACCGGGACCCTGGAGGTGCAAGGCGACAGTGCTAACCACGAAGCCATTGTGTCGCTCTTTTCCAAATTAGCTTCACCAAATATTTTGCAAAGATTTCTACATCACCCAGATGTTCAGTGATGTAATACAGTCTTGTGGTTTAGGATATATGGTATATGCAACTTACTCAAGCAGCAAAAGCGTCTCATTCGTAATGCAGAGTTGATTGAGTGAAATATACCACTTTACTGCTCTCCTGACAGGACTATCAGACGTGGTTGGATCTGCGGGAGTTCGAGACGCGACGAGGCGAGCGCTACATCACCCATGAGAGCGACGACGCACGCTGGGAGGAATACGCAGACGAGAGAAGCCTTCCCTATCCCAAGCACTTCATCATGGCTCCTAACTTAGAGGACATGGAGGAGGACCCCTAGAGGCCAGGATGTATACTTGCTACAGTACACTTTCTTCCGAACGTCCGAGGTTTCGCTCTTTTTTTAAGAGGTATCCTATAGGTGAATCTGCTCATCTCGCCAAGTGTAGACTGGCAGCATTAAGTAGAGGGAGTGTAAATGATTTGCCTGAAGCACACTTAGAGTGGACCAGCAGTGTGATTAGTAACGTAGCATTCGTGAAGAGTGACTCTGGCTCTGCGTACAAGGACAGAGCGCACGATTTCAGGTTGTTCTTTCATCATGACATTCCAGAGACATGACTTGACGTTTGCATCCCGCTCTGTCTTCTCACTCACTGCCTTTTCAGCAATCCAGCGTTTTGAAATGAACCGTAAGAACCAATTGCACTGCCATTTCACCCACCTCAGGCACTATGAAGGTGGGGTGGGATCGAAAACATAACTGGTGGACGTGGGAACTCTGTAGCCTCCGAAAGCGATATTTTTCTACTTTTTTGACTCACACAGTTTGGAGTATTTAGGCATTTTACACCATAATATTTTAATACAGCTTAAGTCTTAAGTTTTTTTTTGTTTTGTTTGTTTTTTGGCAAATGAAGTGATTCAAAACTGGAACGCGAAGCCTGTTTATGCAGTTGGACTATTTGGTGAGGACAATGTGAATAATGCAAAAATTGACCCTCATTTGTGGAAACTTCTAGAGACGTGTCCGAGATGGAGCTGAAGATATGAGTTTATAAGTAGCTGATTCATCTCAAGTCTTTAAACCGAATTCTATGGATTAAGTGTTTCTTATTGTTACAAATGTGAACGTTTTTGTGGCTTGTTAAGTTAAGATGTCTCCTGGAATACACTGTGCGTCAAGACCAAGTTCCAAGATTGCAGTCTGTGGCTGGCATTTCAGGAATAAAAGCTATGAAGGAATAAGCAGATGATGATGATGATTAGCCTGAGAATCGGCCACTTTAAACACTATTGCTTTGAAATGATATCAGATGGTGCATGAGCTAAAACGTCAGAAATACTGAGAATTTGTGGGACAAAAATCATGGCTGTTTTGTTTTTCCTTGGCGTTTTTATCTTAATTTAGTTTTTATTACAGAATTTCTAAAATGTTGTTAACTCTCACAGACTGAAACTTTTGCCTTTTTACACTGTTCCTTAAACCAGCCTCACTATAAATTCAGATTCTCGGAGATGCTCTGAAATGTTTGATTTTTTTTTTTATATTTATCTTTTAATTTTTTTATTTTATTATTTCACTCCAGAATTTTAAATTTACACTTTTGAATTTTAAATAGTCATCTATAACAGAAAGACACACCAGCTCTCCTGGTAAGCTGTGTTTGGACAACTTCAGGTTTTCTTATCTTTTTTTAATTCAAAAATATGAATGGAGGTTAAGCAGGACTTTTCCCCAGCTTCTCTATTTAAAATTCCCTGTTTCTCAAATCTGTAAGGAAAATTGTGGCTCTGATGTTGCATATTTGGCAAATTAAAAGTTACCCTAAATTTAATACAATATTTTCTTATTTATTTCTGTCAGATAAATCTGAGCTTGCAAATTGAATAAAATGTAAGTACGGAATATGTGAAAGGAGTGTTCTTACATCATAAAACGTAAGAGCCAATCAGGGTTCAGTATGCAAATACAGGCAGTGTAACACAGATTTGCGTTCATTCAATTCGGATTTTTCTGACGAAAAAAGTCAGATTCTGTATGAAATGACTTTTTATTGTGGAAGACATCAAGCAGTTTATTAGTATACAAAAAAGTTTTTTTCATAATAAGGGTTTGGATTTTTTTTTTGCCAACTTTGTTGTTTGGAGTATTGCCTAGGCATGATGTAATAGGTGTTTTGCTCATAAATAATTCAAAAATATATAAAATATCTACTTTTACACCAGATCATCAGTCAGCTAGCACATGTTTGGAGTTTGCCCTTAAACCAGTTGGCTCAGTGACAGATTTTTTTTTTAAAATATGTAACTTTGCGAATATTTTTTTTCTTCCATAAAAAATAGCAAACCCAATAAATGTGAACTATATCATCTGATTTAATTTAATTTTAACGTTCAAGGCTACCTTCAAATAAAGCCAAACCGCTTACCCGATGTGACATCATGTGCTCTGTGATGAGGAAATTTGACTGCTGCTACATATTTAATCTCTGCAATGTGCTTTTGTTCATTTCTTGTTGTCTTAGTGTGTCAGAACCCACATAAGCATATCTGCTGCAAACAATTTTTTAAAAACATGTCAGGAACATTAGTTTTGTGGCTCTAGTATAGAGCTAAAGAAGCAAACATCAACTCCAAACCATGCAGTCAAGGCAAAATTATGATGTCATCTTTCTGATTTCATCAGTAAATCTCTAAATGCTTTGAATTGTGGGAATTTTATGCTGTTTTTTTAATCTCTGTATTTTGTGAATAAAATGGGAACCATTGAAAACCATTTGCTGATAAAGCAAAATTTTGAGGGAATCACAGTAGACAAGGGATCCTAAATATGCCTTGGATAATTCACTGGGGGGAAAATGAGAAAGTTTGAGAGAATCCTATATTTTCATAGGTCAAGCTTATGTGATTTGCTGGGAAGAGATGAAGTGTGGACTTAACAAAGACCGCCATATTTTTTACAGCAAGGAACATTAATGACGTGATCCTGAGAATCTTTGTTAGTCCATGTTGCCACTGGACTGGCGGCAGTCATTGTTTTGTATATTTTTAAAATTCACATATCTAATAAAATCTTTCTTCTGTACAACTTTGTCATACCCAAGTGTAAATGGTTACTGGAAGTGGGATGTTTTTGGCCATTTTTCAGCGTTATACTGTCTGGCTTCAAACAATGATAATTTAAAATGCTAATTATTCATATTTTTCATGAGTATACAGTAGATAGTAAAATTAAATTTTTAAGCTGCTATGTTGCTTAAATTAAAGCGTTCTGTTTTTTTTGTAAAAGCTTAAAAACAAAAAACTATAGTGTCTGTAACCATGTCACATACATGTTGCAATATCTTAACAAATAATACCCTTTTTTCAGGTTTATGTCTTTTCACATGAAATCTAAATTGGCCAAGTTTCATCTGAATGAACAGTAAGATCATTGAAAGATTTGAATTCAAACAAGTTACGGACACTACATAAAAGGACATTAAATTGTATTTCGCGAATGTGTTTCTTTTTCGTGGATAAAAATATAAATGTGTATGCTTACAGTATTTCCAAAAAAAAAAAACGAAGCATGGACCGGGAGAAGCAGCATTAAGTATTATGAAAAATGGTCTCATACGATCCTATCTGAAAATTCATGAAATGTACGAGACACTTTTTAGCACCAACCCCACGTTTTGGCCGTAATTGAATCGTCATTGCATTCAGGGTAAATGCACATGTACTAATCAGATACACATGTTTTAGAGTCATGGTGTGTATGCCAGAATTTCTTAAAAGTTAAATGTATTTTCAAATCAAATATTATTACCACAATAACAGTCGATGTAGAAAGGACAGCAGTCTTTTTTAGTTAAACGTGAAACCAAATTCTAGCCAGAAAAAAAATCATGGACGGTTTGAATGAACTACATGGCAGACAGAAGGATCAAGTTGACGATTCTAACTTTAGAATATTAAACATTTTGTGATTAAACACACTAGCGATCATTCTTGTCTTCATACACACAGTTCAGACGTTAAAGCAATGAGGTGCTAACAGAGTGTAAATGAGACTTAAACAGTCCAGTATGACGCCGCCTGAGCTCTTTTAAAGTCAACTTGCCTCTGCAGTAGAGAGCAGCGCGGCTCTGTGGTTACTTCATGCTGCTCCCGATGGGCTTCGGAGTAAATGAACAAAGAGGACAGCGGTTATGAGATGAACCCACTGGATACCGCCTGCTGTAATCATGGTACAGTATACTGTATGCATGTGTGTCAGGTAAAGGCTGATTTCACTTTAGGGCACCAGATTCATTCATTGGTCTCAAATTAAGGAAATACAAGACAGATCTAGAGCTTGTTTCTACCGCAGGATGGTTTACATATAAATACATATATTTATTCTTGTGTTTTCTGTATTGACAGCTGATTTGTAACTGTATCTTTTAAATGCTACTGTTGCTTGAGGCACATGGGTGTTTGCTACTCCTGTCAGAACATAATCCAACATGTAGTATGTGTGTGTGTGTATGTGTGTGTGTGAGTCTGTACTCCCCTTCCACTCCAACTGAATGATTACCAGATGTGGTGGCTCCACATGGCCTCGTTAAGGCAGAGGGAGCCGGGGACACCCATTTCTCATCCACTGCCACTATTTCGCTGATCACATGACCTGGCAAAAGCCCACGCCTTGGCTATTTTACCATTATCCATAATTTCAGGATTAAGTGGACATTTCAGCTATGAAGATTTTATGTTTTTTTTTTTGTGTGTAGAATTTTATGGGACATTATAGTATGATATATTTAGTATACGTATAGTATTTACTATGTACATATTGCAACACATCTTATTAACACTACTTTTTAATACATTCCTGCAAAAAAGCATACATTTATAAAAAAAAGCTTATAATATAATATATAGTATAAAGGTAGAACAGATACATCTGTCTGTGGGAACTGGACACACTCAAACACCACTTGAGTTTAGCTGGAAGTTAGATTGGCAAAATCCCCTGTAGAGTCCTGATCTCATTCCAAATGATTTCCACAAGTTTGGGCCATTAAAGGAATCCCTGGGAGGTCAGCGTTTCAGACGTAAAGGAGGCAGTCTGATAACGGCTCTGGCGTACGGAGAAAACCTTCTACTTTAATGATATCCAAGCATTACTGTAGTAAAATGCTGGGATAAATGCATTAGTGTCGGGAATATAGAGAATATATTCACAAAGTCCTGACCTGAATCCAATTGAGATGCTGTGGCATGACCTTAAAAAGGCGGTTGATGCTCGAAAACCCTCCAATGTGGCTGAATTACGACAATTCTGCAAAGCTGAGTGGGTCAAAATTCCTCCACAGCGCTGTAACAGACTCATTGCAAGTTATCGAAAACGCTTGATTGCAGTTGTTGCTGCTAACGGTGGCCCAACCAGTTATTAGGTTTAGGGGGCAAACACTTTTTCACACAGGGCTATGTAGTTTTGCATTTAGTTTTCCCTTAATAATAAAAACCTTCATTTAAAAACTGCGTGATGTGTTTAATTGTGTTATCTTTGACTAATATTTAAATGTGTTTGATGATCTGGAACATTAAAGTGCGACAAACATGCAAAAAAAAAAAAAAAAAAGAAATCAGTAAGGGGGCAAACACTTTTTCACACCACTGTATACAGTATATAATAGAGAATAGACAAAGAGAGAGAGAGAAATAAACCTTTTTACTCTTATAACTGTTATTTCAGCACAATCAAAAGTCCCGATTTGACTTGAACACCCCTCGTATATGAACTAACAATGAATCTTTATTTCTAGATTTCTGTAGCGGTATAGCTAAAACTGTGCCATAAATGCATCATACGATGTTGTTTAATGTACAGTATAGATCTTAAATTTTCTATAACAATATTCTTACATTTAAAAAGAAACGTACAGGAAACATTCCAATATGTGTATTACAACACCATGAAATTACATTTTAATTTTTAATGTCGTATACACCACATTCAGCTTAATTTTCTGGCTTTTCATGCATTTTAACTACACAATAACCTTTTATTCCTGCCTGTCGTAGGTCCAGTACGTAGTCTTCATATACATTATGAAACGTTTTGATGTTTCCTTCACAAAAAGCAGTGGTTGCAACCAGGCAGGTCATATCCAAACTATTTAACCATAGTCTTGAAAAAATTCTAAGAAAAGGAAAAAAAATGGGGAAAAGTTGCCTGAAGTGGATGATTTTCTGATTGCACTTTTTCATCACGCTGATGGACGAAACAGAAGTGCAGAAGAGTTAATTCCGTCAACCATGGCTACAGTATTTGATTACAGCCACAGCCTTGCTTTTGATTCACTCTGTCCCTGCCACATTAGTGCGGTGCTCTCAATCGAAATGCATGCTTTGCCATAAGCTTTCAGTGATTAGTGATGCAGAAAGTGCTTAAAGGCCTCTATAAAACATGATTTAATTTAGAAAAATTGGTCGTCGGCTAAATTAGATTGCACCATGAAGGCATAGTCTGATGAGAAACACCAAGTCTAGACACAGGGCTCTGTTCAAGTTACAATGCATGAAACAAATCAGGATTTTATAAAAAAAACTACATTACTATACAGTGTGATACATCGAAACTTTTAAAAGAGAAAAAAAATGGCATTGTACAAAGCTACTGCTTTCATCGCTAGTATGTCTTGTGCTCAGTTGTCTTATCCAAGCTTCTTACCCACAGTGGACGATCGCATGGTTCACCTCCTTTTGTCTTTTGCTTTTACTAAGGGCTTTGTTTTAGGGCTTTTACTTAAAATACTTAGGGCTTTGAGTTGGCTCTCAGTTCAGTCCGAGCTCACTGAATCCAGCCACAGGGAGCGGTGCTGTGCCCTTCCTACTTCTCTCCATCATGACTCGTTTGTCTTCCTCCGGCTGAGCGAGGCGACTGGGATGCAGCATCGAGAAGAACTGGAACCTGTTTCCCATCTTATCCGGATCAGTCAGCATGCTGTAGCTGTGGACGAGTTGAGCTCGGGTGGGAGAGTCGTTGCAGCTTCTCAGCAGGATCTGAGAAGGACCAGAGAGGTCATGTTTTTATGGATTTACATTAAAGCAGATATAAATGAAAAACTGTTACAATACTGTTTGTTCTTTATGTATTTAAAGGTGAAAACCCCATTCACAAACCTACAAAAGAAAAAGAAAGAAAGAATGGTCACATGACTGTTGGTCAGATATACTTTACAGTGCTGTGAAATAATTAGCGTATTAGGAATTTGGGACGCTTTATCCTAAACAATTATTGGAAAAAGGGACGAAAAAAAAAGTGTTATAAGTAATTACATGTAATTTCCAAGGTGAACTTACTGAAGAAACTCTTCTTAATGGCTGAATATCAAATGGAGTTCTATTTGATTGAATAATCTTTAATATTATTCTTTATGTCTGGACGGTTCCTACAGACAGATGCGTCTCGTCCACACTTTGGCGAAGTTTATCCATTAACTTTCAAGGATCAGGGTTTCCACTCGATGAGTGTTCACGAGAGTGACTACATTGGGCTTTGAACCACCTTGGCCGGGATTGTCATTCACATGCATACAGCTTTATGTAAGGTTACTTTAAAATGTTTTGTTTACATTCGAATGTCTTACACCGTCTCAACATCGTACTGTGCTTAAAGTATTCTGTAAATGGTAACCATTTTTATTCCTTAATTCATGAAAAGGTTTATGACAAGTCCCGGTTTGACTTGAACACCAAAAGTTTTAAAGTTTAAAACATTACGGAGTGTGTTGTCTGTGTGACGGTTCATCCTGACCTGAAGGCGTGTGTCGATGCCCATGTTCTTGAGAAAGGCTCTTTGTGTGACGGGTCCGAGGCAGACCACCACGTCTCCAGCCATCTTCCTCAGATAATTAAAGTCAACGTCTGCAGTCAGGTCAGCGTTGCCCGGGGCCTCGAGTACATTATGGAGTTTGTGTCCTCTGAAACCCTTCAATGGAAAAAAAAAAAAAAAAAAAAGTATTAGGTTATAATCACAAGGAATTTTTGGCATCCTTCAGAAAAAAAAAAACATGCATCATGTTAGTGCTTGTGGGCAGATTGCATTAGGTAAAATGTATGTATTTTGTATAAATCTATACACACCTTGCATGAGCTGTACTTACAGATTTACAGGACTACTTCTACAGAAACACACACACAGCCTTTGTCTGCTCGTCAGCAAGGCAGATGGATTGAATTAGGCTCATCGATAACACCCAAGGACATTTGACCCCTAAGAGGGCAACGGGTGGATATGACCTAAGCTGAACCACAGGCCCAAACTGAAAGGACTACTCATGAACAGGACGCTCACTCTAAACGTGTCCGTCTTCGTTCCATCGTGCCCGTAGTCTGCGATCAGTGCTGCACCCCCGTCCTCAGAGACCCGACTGGCCATCTTCTGGACGATGACTCCGCCTTCTGCGCAAACCTCCACGTGCTCCCGCTGCTCATCCGGCTGAGGAAAGGTATACAAAACGTCAAATGATGAGAAAACATAAAGGGATGACGTGAAGAAAGGTTAAGCATATTAAGACTTTAAGATTTTATGTCTGGGTGAAAGCTAGCTAAATCGTTCTATATTAGCTAGCATATACTGTATGTACCTCTGTTGCCAAGCAACCATTTTGTCACAAATTGTAGTAAAAGTGGTAATTTTCTTAATTTTCCATTTTCAACTCAAGACTGGTTACACAATCAGTGGTATGTGTAATTAAAGTGTGTGTATGGAGTCTAGTTGTGTAGTAGATATACCTATTGCAATTTACAAATATTAAATATCAAAATATCAAACATGCATTTGTATGACAACCAATTTGGGCAAATAACCAGGGAGAGCAAAAAAGAGCAACAGGGGCAAAGAGTGACTTTATGCATATAAACGTACTGCATGGGCATGAGAGCGCTACAGTATATACAGTAGTATGTGGAAGGGTTGCTTCCCATTTCGTTCCCTCCATTTATACACCACAAAAGCTTCATTAAACTTCTCATGGTTAATATTAGACATTCAAAAGAGGCGATTTCGGTCATTAGTTTTATCCAATCAGCCATCTTTTCCAATGTTGAAGAACAATCCTTACAGCTCCAATAAAGCCTGCCAGTGCAAGTGTTTGGTCAAGCTTTGTGGAAGGAGGTGACGCGTCTCCTAGTAAACATAATTGGTGGAGACGCTGGCACTGGTGTCGGCCGCTACTCTCCAATACTTTCTATTCCCTGCTTCCAAAATGGAGAAACACATCAACAGTCTCATATTAAAGGAAGAAAACGTCCCCACTTCCTTTTCACACCTCCATCATCTGTACTTCCATTTGTGGAAGTTTACCTTCAACTGAGCACCCTGCCCCTGTTACTACTCTATTCTCTCCCACTTATCTTCTCATATGTTTGTAAGATCTCTTTTCCAGATGTTCCTTAAAATGTTCTTCACATTTGCCATATAAAGGGTTCGCCAGGCACTTTTTTTGAGCTGTTTGTGATAACATTATAATAATTTGTACTGTGTTTCCTTTAAAACTCTTTATACGGCTAATAATTTGAAAACACTGCCAAGATTCCCTCGGGTCTCAGCACAAAATCATTTTTAAGCTCTTATAAAGATCACAAATTGTCTGCCTTATAAATCACTTATTTTCAGAATATTCTTACATAAACATTATTCACACATAATAGTTTTTTTCCCTTATTTGAACTGATTATGTTGAGAAATATGTAAAAGTTTCTAGGCGTTAGCTCACATTTCTCTGCAATGCACCAAAACAAGATTAATATTTACACCTAATTTACAGCACTTCTATTGGCTCAAAGGTGGCAGTAAGATCAACCTCTATCTGAAGTTTAATTGTTACCTTTAATACGCCAATATTTATCCAGATGTGAATCTCAAATGATATTCCATACAGTATAGTTCCATGTTCGGCAATGCCAGCCCTCTTAATTTCCTAGCTTGTTTACATTAATTCTGGGATTCTTCCCATTCCATAAAAAGGTTCTAATAAGTTGATTAAACTACTTTATGATTCCAACTCCAGTTATTTTGAATATAGGATTTTGAATTCTCTGTTAGAGATGCCGTGATACCAAGAGAACACCACATATACCTAGATGCCAATCAGAATGTCCCAAAGCCACAGCTTGCCAATACATCCAGCTCCTAAATTAAACCTTACAATGAAAAGAGCTGGGAGCGAATTCCACATCGAAGGCGCACCGGTACTGCATGAGGTCAGATTTGGCATGCAAAACTCCTGTTGTTAACCCACGAGGCATGACTTTAAAGCAGGCATGCACGCATGATGTAAGTCTCTGGCAGGCTACACAAACACTGCCAACTCAAACACTTCTCTGATGTATGAATTAAATAAGTACCTCAAACGTAATCCAGATGTTCCATAGTCTGATTCCATGAGAAAATATCTGTATATTTCGAACATTTTAGCAGAACTGACAGGCTGATGTTCTATACCCAGCCTTTTACTCAGACACTAACGGTGAATGTGCAACATCTGTAGATTGCTCAAAGTGCAGCAAAACAGGAAACGTTCAGATAATCAGAAGGCAGGATATGGATGGTGAGAAAAAGATTTGACGATAGACCCTTTCAACCAAAATTAGATCAAATGAAGGCCTTCGATGCAAAGTTTTTAAAGTTTGCGTACTTACTTGTATGAGTGTTGCAGATGCGAGAGTTGGAGCAGGAAACACCACAAATCTGAGCTTATCGGGTTTCTCAGGGTCGATATCAACCATCACCTCTCTCCAACCTTTCTCTGTTCTCTTTATTATAAAAAAAAAAAAAAAAAAATCAGATTTCTATTATATATATTCATAACGGCTCTAATCTGAGGTGCTGTTTGAGGTTAATTGGTGATTTCCGAGGCTGGTGACTCTAAATGAACGTCTCCTCTGCAGCAGAGGGAAGTTTTGGTCTTGCTTTCCTGGGAAGGTCTTCATGAGAGCCAGTTTCATCATCATGGTGCTTGATGGGTTTTGCAAATGCACTCGACACAATACTGTTC
>JAQQZT010000020.1:13103911-13115874 GCA_030068275.1 Clarias platycephalus | reverse complement strand
AGAACGAACGACTCAGACTGGAAGATATGAGAGGTGAGCTACTCATTCTGTTTATTATAATATGTCCTTAGCTGCACCGTAATATTTTCATTACTGGAACTATAGCCAATATTTGTGTATGTAGATGTATTGTGGGGTCTTTTTATTGAAAACGCAAAATTTTATTTTATTTCTGATCAAAAGAACTAAATTAACTAAATGACTCAAAAAAAGATTTGTTCATTTTGATGAACGAGATTCAAAGAACCGAGTCACTAAAATGATCAATAAAAGTGCTTTACCCTCAGGATGTCACTGGTCAAGGAGCCTCGGCCTGGTCCGAGTTCTACAAGCTGAAAGGCTTTGGGTTTTCCTGCAGCCATCCACTCACTCACACACCAGATACCGAGCAACTACAGAGAGACAGAGTGTAAGAGATAGAGAGATAAAGTCATTGTGTGGTCATCAAAGTCATGTTTGGTGTTCTCTTTAGTTTGGCACAGAAGTGGATGTATTTACCAAATAATAAATGAGGAAGTCTGTTTCACCGAAAATATTTCCCATGTATACATAGGCCACTTTATTAGGTACACCTGTTCACCTGCTCGTTACTGCAAATATCTCATCAGTCAATCAGATGGCAGCAACTCAACGCATTTAGGTATATAGACATGGTTAAGACGATTTGCTAAAGTGTAAACCAAGCATCAAAATGGAAAGGAAAAGTGATTTAAGTGATTTTGAACATGGCATGGTTGTTGGTGCCAGACGGGCAGGTCTGAGTGTTTCCCAAATTGCTAAACTACTGGGGTTTTCACAAACAACTCATGACAGCTGATTCAGGATCGCCTTCTCTTCTTATCCTTCTTGATTTGTCAGCAGCCGTCGATACAGTGGATCGTACTATTCTCCTGGATCGTCTCCATTATGCTATTGGTCTGTCGCAAACTACATTGTAGTGGATCTGTCTGACAGGTCTGAATGTGTCATGGTGGGAGGATGTAAGTCCAGGGTGCTTAATGTCACATGTGGTGTTCCACAGGAGTCGGTTCTTGGCCCCATTCTTTTTACTATTTATATGTTACCTCTTGGGTGCATCATCAGCAGACATGGTCTGTCTTTTCATTGCTGTGCTGACGACACGCAGCTTGATATTAAAACTGCTCCAAGCCCCTCTGAAGCTCTTTTGAACCTTACTGCATGCCTTGAGGAGATAAAGGCATGGATGAACAATAACGTCTTACAGTTGAACAGCAATAAAACTGAGAATTTTTAGTACCAAGGGGTACTTGGTACCCCTCATCAGATCCTTTCTTCTCCTATATCTCAGTTTACTTTTGATGGTCAGGTTATCACTTTGTCTTCCACAGTCACTAACCTGGGGGTTCGGTTTGATCCACAGCTGACTTTCAGTGAACATATAAAACACCTGTGTAAAACATCAGTTTACCATCAATGAAAAATCTCCAAATTCCGCCCCTTTTAACACTCCCAGATTCAGAGAAACTTGTTCATGCCTTCATATCATCAAGGCTGGATTACTGTAATGGACTCTTTGTTGCGATCCCTGTCAAGGACATTCAAAAATTACCATACATCCAATATAGTGCCGCTAGAATCCTAACGAAAACCAGGAAATTTGAACGCATCACTCCCATTCTCCAATCACTGCACTCTCCAATCCTGTCTCATCCCACGTTGAATATAAAATCTTGTTGTTAACCCATAAATGACTCACTGGTCAGGTACCATCTTATCTGCAGGAGCTGATCACTGTACACCGTTCTAACCGCACCCATAGGTCATCTGGAAGTGTGCTCCTCAAAGTCCCATTTACCAGACTCCGTACTATGGGGAACCAAGCCTTCTGCTCAGTTGCACCACAGCTCTGGAATCGTCTTCCTGTCCATCTGAGAGCCACACAGAGCCTTGACGCTTTTAAAGCTAACTTGAAGACTTTTTTATTCAGGAATGTTTACAATTGTTGATGTGGTTTTATTTCATTGTTTTATACTTTTTTATTTAGCTTTTTCTCTTTTCTATCTAGGGTTAGGGTTAGGGAGCGGCAAAGGAAAAAGCCTTGTTGATGCCAGAAGTTAGAGGAGAATGGCCAGACTTTGTGTTATCAGTCAGACTGGTCAGGCTGATAAAAAAGCAACAATACCTGAAAGATCATATCGTTACACCGGTGGTATGCCGAAGAGCATCTCTGAACACACAACATGTCATACCTTGAAGCAGAAGAAGACCACACCAGGTGTCACTCCTGTCAGCTCAGAGCAGTAAACTGAGGCTAAAATAGGCATGGGCTCACCAAATTTGAACAATAGAAGATTTGAAAAATGTTGCCTGGTCTGATGATTTCTGCTGGGGTCAAAATTTGTCGTCAACAACATGAAATCATGGCTCCATCCGGCCTCATATCAATGGTTCAGGATGGTGGAGGTGGTGTAATGCTGTGGAGGATATTTTCTTGGCACACCTTGGGTCCATTAGTACCAATAAAGCATGGTTTAAAATGCCACAGCATACATGAGGATTGTTGTGGTTCGTGTCCATCCCTTTATGACCACAGGATAACGTGAAGTTAAAATTATTTCCAACGGGTTTCTTGACAACATGACAAGAGCTTTACTTCCAAAGTCACCAGATCTCAATCGGATAGAGAATGAGCTTTGCATGTTGGATGTGCAGCCAACAAATCTGCAGCAACTGGGTGATGCCAACATGTCAACGTGGGCCAAAATCTATAAAAAATGTTTCCAGCATCTTGTTGAGTCTATGCTATGCAGAATTAATGGAGATCTGTAGGCAAAATGGAGTCCTGGCCTGTGTAGTGAAATGGCCGGTGAGTGTACTGTATATTTGCCTTAAACACATACAGTATAGTTTTCGACATGTCCTCGAACAAAAGATGTGACATCATCATAAATACCGTATGAATATGGAACTGTGTCAGAAATCTTATATGGATGATAGAACATTATATGCATGATACTGTACATTTGTTCCCTTTGATATTATAATTAAAAAAAAAACATTATTTAGTAATGCACTTTGAAGCAAGTATTGTTCCTCTTACTGAAAGCATTACGGCTGATTGAGTACAAAAACTGTGCAAACTTGTCCAAACTGTAGCGCTAATGTTCATGACTATATTTCTGAGACCATCAAACTAGGACATGAATGCAGAATGTAAATCACAAACCTCTCCAAAAATCTGGCTTATTTCTGGCGACGTGATAAAATCTCCTTCAGCTCCAAGCATGTCATTCTTCACATAATATCCCTGATGAGAAGTTACACAGGCTGTAGTTATGTAAGGATTAAAACACCACATGGTATAAATGTTACAACAAAATAACCAAGAAAAGGTGACTACAGAAGGTATTAAAAGACAGGATGAAATGAACCAGCGTCTTGTGACTGATCGAGAGTGCTGTGGTTTAGTTGAAATGCAAGAGAATCCTGTGAATGAAGAAGAGATGCAACAATCTTCAGTTAATATGCGGTGTAGACAGGTTACCGAGACTGGGTTAGTGAGGACTTCACGCATGTACTCAGCCACCGTGATGGGACCTGTGGCTGTTATTTTGGATGCCAGATGCCTCAGCATAGAGGGCTTAGGACAATGTTGGTCTGACGAGGTGCTGGAACAGCTTCGGCTCAGCGGCCAGATCTGTTGTGCTGGAACAGATTTTACTTTAATATGACGGATCAAGATTATATACTTTATTCCTCCTACAAGAAGTACTACTACTACTACTACTAATAATAATAATAATGTTATGGCAGTAATTGCATGTTGTAAATGGGTAATAATTGGTATAAAAACCCTCTTACCATTTACTGATGGAGCAAGAAGGCGTACTGATGTCCTGCTAATTTTGATCATCCTCTGAATTGTGCTCATTTCTTCAGTAAATATATTTAGCACACAGTATTACTGATGAATCAATACTAAGATTAAACAGCACTACTCTTAACAGCTCTTTAGTCATTAAAAGCTATTTTTAAATTAACATTAATGCTTCTTCTGCTATTATTTTGCAACAAAAAAAAAAAACAGTTACAGATCAGAAAACAATGCACATAAAACACCCTTCATATACCATTATTGTTTATAACACTGTAAACTTAAGTTCAAACAAGCATGTTAAAGGAATGGCAGAAAAACACTTTAACACGCACGCGCACTCCTTTGATCCTGATTAGTCAGACGTATTGGAAAACGTCTTTACTTTGACGCTTGTCGTAAAAAAGTCCTATTACTCCATAAAAACACAACACTCTACTCTTTTAATTTAATTACGTTTTTATTAGTATAAAAGTTTAAATAAAACATCGTATATTTTTATAATAATATCTGACGATAATAATATAAACAAATACATTTTGTTTTTTTTAACAAGCTTACTTAATAATGTGCTTACCGCTTTTGGTCTTGCAGGACCTGCGCCTTTTCGAACACCGCTCTCAAATGACTCTTTACTTTCTAGATAGCTGCACTACATAGGGTGTTAAGTCACACTGCCCACGAACAGTACCCTAGAGCACTTTATGAGGAGTGGAGTGAGGACTGGAGTTTGATTTGGAACACAGCCGTGTCGTGTTGATTTTTTTTCCAGCATGGCTCCGAAAGGCAAGCGGCGAGCTGAGAAATCGGTTAAGTTTGCGGAAAATGAAAACGACATGGTTGAAAACGGCAACGATAAAGATGAAGCCGCGAGTGATGAAGATGAGAAAGGGGAGGACGAGTTTACTCTGGATGATGTGCTGCGTTTGGGAGGCACCAAGGTAACGTTCTGCCCAGCTCTCTGTGTCCCACGTGGTAGTCTGCGCACTTCTGTTAACTGCCTGTAAAACACAACTGTAACATTGTTTGAAACGTGTAACTGAAGAACGACAGTCATTAATAGTGTGTTTATGTTAATTCATTAATTAAACTATATCACAGACTGATGTGGGGATGAGAACGTGGACGGCAGTCACCTCCCGATACGATATCACGCGATTTAAATTGCGATTCTGAAAGTATGACGATTTCATCGATATCCAGATTCGATATAACATTTCCTACAATTTTATCACAATTTTAAACCTTTAAAAACGTTGATTGAGTAATTAAATGCAGCCTGTTGCTTATAACATTAGTTTTTTCACTTAAAAGCCAAGCACAGCATTTAAACTAACTTAAAATACAAGAGTCTGTCATAACAAAAAGCTACATTGTATATTATATTGTTATGTCATGTCATCTGCCATAATTATTATTTCTACACAGACTTAGCAAATAATTAACTCCTACCATTTTAAACCTTTAAAAAACTTGAAAATGTGTAAATAGTTCAGAGTGCGCCACCTGTAGGATTATAAAGAAACAGCAACGTTTCCAAAGTCTCAAAACTCAACTCGACAGTGAGCAGGTGGGTGGAGTGCGGCTTGTAACGCGTGTGATTTTAGGCGTATTGGTGGGGACTGTCACCATGCACCTTCAGGGTCTGGGTTCAATTTCTGCCTTGGGTGGGTGTGTGTGTGTGTGGAGTTTGCATGTTCTCCCCATGCTTCGGAGTACTTCGGTTTCCTCCTACAGTTCAAAGACATGCATTCCCAAACTGCCCATAGTGTGTGAGTGAGCATGTGTGTGCCGTATGATGGATTGGCATTTTGTCCAGGGTGTACCTCTCCTCATGCCCTAAGTCTCCTGGGCTAGGCTTCAGGCCCCCCACGACACTGTATACTAAACAGTGGTAGCGTTCCATAGCTCAATACCTTAACCACTGAGCTACCCCTGACTCCTATAACTTCACAGCATCAGAACACATCCTAAACCTGCATGCAAGGATATTCACCTGTGCATTCAGCTTACAGCTCTGCTTATGAATAGCATCATCATCTTCTTTAGTCAGTTTATCAATAATAGAATGCTCAAGATATTTTACTTTAGTACAATCATTAAGATCATTGCTAGCCAGTTTAAAAACTGGAAATTGTGATTGTCCTTATTGCGACTGATCAACAGACAGTTAGCAGTTGCTTTTACTTAGAATAAAAAGAAATTACGATGTGTAAAAAAAATAAAAGAGATAACGTGCGCAAAATACAAACATGGAGCAAAATCCAGAAAGCAAGATTATTGTATTTCAGTTATTACTCTTAATGTAGAAAAGAAAATTCTTCAGATGTGTGTCACTGAGTGTTAAAGCAATTATTAAAAACCTCAGTCAGTAATAAATAACAGGGATTGACTGATATGATTTTTTTCAATACCCATACCGCTTATTTGTAATTAAGCAAATTGATAACTGATATACATTTGCAGCAAAAATTAAAATTTTGGTGTTGAAATTTAGAAAAACACAAACTTCTACACAAAAAACTTTCTTGAAATGCCTGTAAGCATGTGTCCAAATAATGGAGAACTTTTTAGCACGGTCTTAGGATAAAAAGATAAGGAAGCTCACAGCAGCTTAAAGTAAATTTTGTAGAAGCAAATAAAAAAACAAAATATATTTTCTCTGCAATCACATTACAGAATTGGTTGATTAAAAATACAGATTAACCGTAAAATACTAAATATTGTCCCAGATAATGGTTTGACCCCTGATAAATGTATGTAAAAACAAATAAAAATTACAAATATGTTACAACTTTTTAGTCTATCCGAGGCTCTCCTGTGGTTTCCAAAGTGTTCTATTGCTTCCTTCACAATTGCTGCAACATTTGCTTTCTCGCTCTCTTAAAGTGCAGTACACGAAATTATTCATATCTGCTCGTTTTGGTTTATTTCCAGGCAGACTACATCATGCTTACTGCAGTTGACGACAGCATTGAGCTGGTAAATGGTGGAAAGAAAGGTGCAATTGATGATTTGGAGGATGGAGAGCTAGAAAAGTTCATCACCAAACTGGGACTCCGGTCCTACTCGGACCAGCAGGTTATTGAGGGTGATGACGAGGATGAGCCTGAAGCAGAAAAACCCTCCAAATCAAGTGTGGAAAAGAAGAGCAAGACAAAAGAAGGCACTAAAGTGGAGTCCAGCAAGACACCTAAAGCCAAGCAAGAAGCTGAGACGAAGGTAAAAAAAACAAGCAAAAAGGCCAAGCAAAAGGAAGCCGACCTATTTGAATTTTACCCCCGGCAGGTGCTGTTGGTCAAACCCGGGGGGAAATGGTACGATGTTGACTACACTTCCGAGACCAACACTTCTCCTCAGGATGAATTACTGGTCTCAAAGTATAAGGCTTTGGCAGAGAAGCTGCTAGAGGCTGACACAAGTCTTTACAAGAACAAGAAGAATCTACAGAAAGGAGCGAATACAGTCTGGATGAAGAGCGTCGTCTCGACTGGGACTCTGGCGGACAGGATGGCGGCCATGACGGTGCTCATACAGGATGCTCCTGTCCACTGTCTGGAGCACATCGAGAGCCTGATTGGTATGATGCGGAAGAAGGGAAGTCGAAGGCAAGGCCTCATGGCTTTGGACACGCTTAAGGAGCTGCTGCTGTCTGATCTGCTTCCAGAGAATCGTAAGCTCCGGAGTTTCTCCCAACGCCCGTTCGACAAGTTGGAGGAGCGCGCTAGTGGAAACCGAGAAGTCAGAGATCGACGCCTTGTCCTCTGGTACTTCGAGCATCTCCTCAAGCTTCAGCTGGCCGAGTTTGTAACATCTCTTGACGCTTTGGCTCACGATTCTGTCCTAGCCACCAAAATGAAGTCGATGACCACAGCTCATGAGCTGCTCTGCAACCGACCTGAGCAGGAAAAAGCCCTGCTGATGCTCGTCGTGAACAAACTGGGAGATCCTGAGTACAAAGTTGCCTCCAAGGCCTCGTATCTGCTGGAGACGCTACTCCACAAACACCCCTTGATGAAATCGGTGGTGTGCGTCGAAGTCGAGCGCCTGATGTTCAGACCCAACATAGGCGGCAAGGCTCAGTATTACGCCGCGTGCTTCCTCAACCAGGTGATGCTGAGTCACGACGAGACCGAACTCGCCACTAAACTCATCGCTGTCTACTTCAGCTTCTTCCGGCTCTGCGTTAAGAAGAAGGACGTAGAGTCTAAGATGCTGGGTGCTCTTCTGAGCGGTGTGAACAGGGCCTATCCGTACACCAAGGCCGGAGATGAGACTGTCCGCGAGCAGCTGGACACACTGTTTAAAGTGGTGCATCTTGTAAAGTTCAGTACGGCTGTGCAGGCCCTCATGCTGCTCTTTCAGGTTATGGATTCTCAGCAGAGTGTGTCGGATCGCTACTACGTCGCTCTTTACAAGTAAGCGGCGGTGTTTATTTATTTATTTTTTGAATGAATAAGATCATGTGCATTGTGGCAAATAGATTTTGGGACTTGTTCCCAAATAATGTCTGCTCAACACAGGTGGAGAAGTCAATTGGCCAATTTTAGACAAGTGTTTGTCTTTTCTACAGGAAGCTCTTGGATCCGGGCCTGTCAGTAAGCTCAAGACAGAGCATGTTCCTCAACCTGCTGTACAAGTCTCTGAAAGCCGACATCGTCCTGCGCCGCGTCAAAGCCTTCGTCAAGAGGCTGCTGCAGGTGAGCTGCGAGCAGAGCCCGACGTTCGCCTGCGGAGCGCTCTTCCTCGTGTCCGAGGTCATGAAGGCCAAACCTGGCCTGAAGCTCCTCCTAGAAGAAGGGGTAAGAACATCATTTAAGGTTTTTTTTTTTTTAATGCTGTTTCAGAACCGTGTACGTATTAAAATTATTATTTATTTTTTTTAAATAACGCATCAGGATGATGAGGAGGAGGAGAAGTTTCAGGACCTTAAAGGAGAAGATGATGATGACAACAGCGATGATGAAGAAAGGTTTGTGGATGCAGATAAAATTGAAGAGGGTCAGAGAGACAAGCATCAGCAGAACAAACCAACTGCATCATGGGTACATCACCACAACATGGAGGGTAAGTGTGCTGTGACCTATTTAGTGCTGTGAGTTTGTTTTCCTGCATTTAATAATGAGTTTCTGTACTGTACTTATAAATAGTTTTTGTTTAAACTTAAGATTTGATGGATAAATCTTTTATTGATCTTATGATGACCTGTTTAGTAATAGAGGGAAAGCAGCCATGAAAATCAAATTAAATGTAGCAACAGTTTATGACACTGTCAGAGTCCCCCACCATCACGCTGTCCCTCACTGTACAATTCGGTGTCCATTACCATCATCCTGTCCCTCGCCATACGATTCAGTGTCCCTCGCCATACGACTTGGTGTCCCTCACCATCATCCTGTCCCTCGCCATACGATTCAGTGTCCCTCAACATCATCCTGTCCCTCGCCATACGATTCAGTGTCCCTCACCATCATCCTGTCCCTCGCCATACGACTTGGTGTCCCTGACCGTAAGCTTCGGTGTCCCTCGCAGTAGGATTTGGTGTCCCTAACCATCACGTTGCCCCTCGCCATACAATTTGGTGTCCCTGACCTTCACTCTGGTTCTCGCCGTACAATTTTTGTCTCCGTCATGTTTGTCTCCATCGTCATGCTGTTTATAATTAGGTACCCCTTACCGAACGTTTCATTGTCCCTCGCCATATGATTCTATGTCTCTGACCGTCAGGCTGTCCTTCGCCATACGATTCAGTGTCCTTCACCGTCATGCTGTCCCTCATGTACAAATCGATGTCCTTCACCGTCATCCTGTCCTTCCCTGTAGGATGTGGTGTCACTCACCATAACACTTTCCCTCGCCGTATGATTCAGTGTCCTTGACCACCACACTGTCCCTCGTCATAGAATTTGATGTCTGGCCGACTTGATTTAATAGCACTCACTATGGACCTCATAGCCACTGGCTGTACGAGTCTGTATTGCTCGCTGTATCCAGAGTCACTTACTGAACTGTATACTTCAGTGTCTTTGCTATATAATGTTGCACTGATTTCCCAAATAGATAAACTAATCTAATGTAAACTGTGTTTCTTGTACAGGTGGGAAGGATTTGAAGGTATACGACCCCGCAAACAGAAACCCTTTATACTGTGGAGCGAATCACAGCACGCTCTGGGAGCTGCAGAAGGTTTGAAAGATTTATTTATTTTACGCATTTTTGAAGAAAAACTATGACAACAGCAATAACAACAAAAGCATTAATTACAAATCAAACACAAAGGACAAAGAACTATAAATTTGACAGTCCAAAATAAAGGTAAAAGACACGAGAGGATCGATATGATGTATAAACAGTGGAGAAGATGCAGCAAGAGACTCATTACTTCAATTAAAAATAATGTCACAATAAGGTAGAAGTCTATTATTCTTCATATTAAATGAAATTAAAAAGTGAGGTCATTTCTAGGATGAAAAGTAGTCCTAATAAGGTAATTTGGACAATCTTGCCAGAAAGTGTAAGAAATAGTATAGATTTTGTTAGTACACATTACACTTTGTCCTGCCCATGAGGCGTAGGTGAGACATTGAGCTCACTATTTGTCTGTACAGTTTTTCCATCTAACTGCTCTGAAACCATTCCTGGGAATTTAACCAAATCCTATGTTTATTAGAAAGCACAGATGTGCACTAGTTATTTCATTTAGAAGTTTATAAATTAAAACTTTAGAAATGTTGAGTGATCAGGGGACACATGTCTTCCTGGGAATAATCATAAATTTTTTAAGCCAGGTTTCATATGTTTCTTATTGTTGAATATGATATAAGGGAATCCCTTGGTCACCAGATAAACTAAAAATGGCTCATGTTCTGATAAAACCTGATTAAATAATCTACATTAAAAACGATAGTCTGGAATAAATATCTTACAGGTGATCATGTTCTTCTACAGCACTACGTATTTTATTTTGAGTCCTGAGTGCTCTGAGCGCTGAATCTCACCAACAAATGTAAAAGTTTGTTCCCAAGAATCAAATGAGTAAACTGTCGTGTAAACTTATGTTATCATTAACATAAAACTTTCCGATGTCTGCCTTGCGTTTGCTAACTTTGTACGTCCGTCTCTTGTAGCTCGCTGATCATTTCCACCCGTCTGTGGCGCTTTTCGCCAAAACCATCCTGCAGGTGAGAGTATTTCAGTGAAGTGATTTATACTGAATGATGATCACATCACAGAACTTTTTATTATTAGTATAACTATTTTTAACTTTTTTTTTTTTTTTTTTTTTTAACATTGATTTCTTTTTCTTCAGGGAGGACACATCCAGTACTCGGGTGATCCTCTGAACGACTTCACGCTCATCAGGTTCTTGGATCGGTTCGTCTTCAGAAACCCCAAACAAACCAAGGGCAAACGTAAGAGGAATATTTTCACACACCGTCTGATTCCTGACACGAAAACACACAGACACTTTGTTGAAATGTCCACCGTCTTTTGTCTCAGAGAACACAGACACGACTGTGATGCAGCCGAAGCACAAACGGAGCATGAATAACATCCGCTCGTTACCGGGTGAGTGCCTCAGTTACCTGGAAATCTCAAATCGATATGAAATATGTGTGGGTGTTAATGGTAATGTGAGGTTTTTTTTCTTTTTTTTTTTTTTCTTTTCTGCTTTTACAGTAAACTCTGAGGAGTATCTGGCCAAAGAGGAAACTCAGATTCCTGTCGATGAGGTGTTCTTCTACAGGTGTGTGAGTGTGTTTGTGTTTCAGGAAGAAGTTCAGAATGAGAATAGAGATCAAAAGAAATAGAAAATCCAGAAAAGTCTATTTATTTCTGCATCTTGGAGGCAAAAATTCTGTTACTTAAGTTTCAAGCTTCAAGTTTTATTGTCATATGCACAGTGCAGAAACATGCTTTGCAGTCCTCCAAATGAATGGTGCTAAAAAAGGAGAAAATAAGCATAAAAATAGTAAAAATAAATATGGGTATAAAAACAATAGGTATATAAAATGGATATATATCAACATAGAATTAAGGCAAAATATGCAAAATTATGAAATGAATACATATATATATATATATATATATATATATATATATATATATATATATATATATAAACACA
>JAQQZT010000020.1:13088531-13094553 GCA_030068275.1 Clarias platycephalus | reverse complement strand
ACTGGCAGCGGAATTGCACGCAACATACATGGATTTTTAAATTTAATTTTGTTTTTAATGACCCGCCCCAACCCGCCCCGCAAATAAAGTTACAATTTCTTTACCCGCCCCGACTCGACCCACGGGTTACAAGACGACCCGCGCATCACTACTGCACGCACAGTCACAAGAAGCACCGACCTTCATAAGTCAGTGTGCCAAAAGACATCATCCTGTGTATATCAGCAGCTGAGCAACTGGTGCAATTCTGACCACCTGAATTACCACGTCGACCATTCCATCTTGGACAGCAAGTTAAAACAAAGAGCGAACATGAAATTCTGTGTGAAACTGGGCAAATCTGCCACAGAGAAAGATTCAGCAAGTTCACAGTGATGCCGCAATGAGTCGTTGGAGGTGTTCTGAGTCATCAAAAGCAAAAGAACATCACTGGAAGAGATCAACCTCCGAAAAATGTCAAAATTATCTGCCAACTTGTGCATGATAATTGTGGGAGAACAACCCACAACATTGCTGCCACTTTCTGCGTGTCATACGGAACAGTCAGGCGATCCTCATGTGTGATTTGAACAGGCACCATGTTGCTGCAAGATCGCCCCAGGCTGCTGATCCAGGAGCAGAATGAACATCACGTCGAGGCCGTCAGTTTGCCATGGATGACCCATCCTTCATGTTGAGGATCATTACCGGCCAAGAAACTTGGGTGTATGGGTACGACCCTGAGATGAAACAACAGTCTCCACGACCAAAAGAAGGTGAGGCAGGTCCAATAGTTCATGCTCGGCTTTTTCAACATTTGTAGCCTTGTTCATCGAGAATTCGTCCCCAGGAACCAGACTGTCTGTAGCGCATTCTACTGCCAGGTTTTAAGGTGTCTGTGTGAGGACGTATGGTGACAGCAACCAGATTTGTGACGTGCGAATCTACTGCCATCTAATGGTCATTTGGGGTAACATCACAATTTTACGACTTGAAAAAATGTGATTAGAATAATGTGGTGGTTGAGACTTGGAGTGTTTTCACTCTTTCAAACAATTAACCATTGCCTGTTGATTATCAAATTAGTTATATGTGATTTCTTAGACATGGAAAAAACAATAACACAACATACAGGGCAGACTGTGAAAACATACAAATACAACTTAATTACATGCTTTCACGTTTCGTATTCTGCATTTGTTTGTTGCAAAGATATTTCTAAAATAATGTGTTTGCTAAATGTAAAATCGTAAGTATTTAATGTCTCACCTTCGTTGATTTGCCCGATGCCACACGCTTTCAACGTCTCTCCACCTGTATTCCGACAAATCCCGCCTCCCACGCTCCGATTGGCTAGGACGTTTACCGGCTGCTCCTAGAACACGTTACGGATTTGACAGTTAAACTTACCGTCCAATCGTGCTCCTGAATAGGGTTGATGGGTTTTTCGGAATGCGGGTGAAATACGCATAAAGTACGGCGAAAAATATACTTCCGGTGTTGTATTGAAGTCGAGACACGTGAACGCGGGTTCTACGGGGAGCAGTAAAGGACAAACCAAATTCTGTTATCGTTTGGTTTATTATTATTTGTATTTATTTTAATTTATTTTCACTTTCAGTTCACTTCAATTTTTTTACTACACCAACACAACCACAACACAAACCCAAACAAAAAAGCAGAACGAGTGATATTTAGTTATGTTATTTTCATTGTGAAATCAATTTCAGTTTTTCAGTTTGCTTGGTGTTTTGTCAAGATATCTTCATCTATCTTCATTTATTTTCTATACATGGTATAGTAAGTGGCGGCACGGTAGTGTAGTGGTTAGCACTGTTGCCTTACACCTTCAGGGTCCAGGTTCGATTCACATCCCGCTTGGTGGGTTTCCTCCGGGTACTCCGGGGTTTTTCTCATTGTCCAATGACATGCAGATTAGTCTAATTGGCAGTCCCAAATTGCCCAGTGTGTGTGTTCACTGCGAAGGATTGGTTACCCCATTTAGGGTTTGCCCTGCCATTTGCCCTAAGTCTCCTTGGATAGGCTCCAGGCCCCCTGCTACCATTTATGCAGGATAAAGCGGTATAGATGATGAGTGAGTAAGTGATGTTATAGTAGATTAAATAAAATAAATTCTAAATTACCAACAAGTCTGAGCTCAATACCATAAAACAGCAGAGATGCTAGTGGATTTTAGGAAAAAGTCATCACAACCTACTCCATTTTGAGTTTGTGTGACTCTGTAGTCAGTACAGTGGAGGCTTTTCTTCCCCCATCATCATCAGACAGGGTATTGACATTGCAAACAGAAATGCAGGACGCATTCTGATTTTAAGTAACCAAAATTCAAAACATCTTTTTTGTTAAAGTTTGTTTTCCATGTACAAAGTACTACTGAGTTAATCATTTACAAACTGATAGTCAAATAAAACTCAAACCTATCTGTGTTGTGCAAACTAATCAGCAGTAACAGTTTGATGTGACAATTAGAGCTTCTTTTCTGACTGAAATGAGGGGGAACGGTATCTGACAGTGGCCATCTCAGCCATCAGGTCACTTTCCACCTGCAGTAATGTTTTAAAGATGAGGAAAAGATCCTGACCATTTCTCAGTAAAGTGAGCTGAAAATGTGCCTAACATGATAGAAATCCTGCAGATAGTGTTCCCCCAAAATTTGATTTAAAGGAGCAACAGAGGTTTCTCTTTCACAAAAATATAATTTCATAAGTAAAAAGAAAGCAAAAAATATTATTTGTACAAGTAAAACCTTTCCTAAAACTAAAATATTTTTTTTAATTAAAATATCCTCTCACAAAAAAATCTTAAAAAAAAAAAAAAAAAAGGTTAGTTAGTTAGAAAACTATTCATTAATTAAAATCTAATAAATAAACACATTGTACTACAAAATAAAGTAAACAGGGATGGATTTGTCTCTCTATTTATATAAAAAAAAAAACATATATACTAATAAATAAATGTTAAAACTCAACATCAAAACTGGTTTTGATGCATATTATTCAAGCGTGAAAAAATGTAGCAACGATTTTAAGGGACAGATGAGAAAATAAATGCATTATTTAAAAAAGAATAATAATTAGAGGTGCAAATATAGAGCAATATAATTAAAGGCAATATATTAGAAAAAAGAGCTATGCTTCTAAGGAACACAGTCATTGTTATTGTGAATTAAATTAAATGTCATTTTAAATACACTTTATCTGGTTTTAGTGAACTTGGGGACACAGAAAACAGAAATCGATGGGCTTTTAAAACGAAAGGTAAGACCATTGTACAGGTGCAACAGGTGTTTTTCAAGTATTTGTACATTGTTCATATTTGTTCAGATACAGGAATTCAGTCCCCAAGCACAAGCTATGACGCTAAATTAGGATCACGGGTTTCTATCCAATCTGATGAATGTGAAACTCCACTAATTACTGTATAATTAAGATGATGCTTTTTTTCTCCCAGGGGACAGAAGGCCAAGCCAGCAGTCTTCCAACATTATAGCGACTGTTCCCTGCTGACAACGCTGCTCATTTACCTACATTATACCAAATCAGTATGAAATATTTATCATACATTTTTTAAAATAAGATAATCAAATCAGAAGAGTTTTGTTATTTCTAATGCAACCCAATTTAGTTGCTGGTGTGTTTGAGATGATTTCTAAGTGAATGTGTGAGAGAAAGGCATAACCAGCAGGGGGCGCCTTAATCCACCGTTTTTAGTTTACTGCGTCTCATCAATATAAAAAGTATGTATTTTAATTAAGGATAGTTAATTAGTGACACAGCGTCTGATAGTTGGATCCCCTAATACTTGGGGACTGTAACACTGGCAACCCAGTAGCACCAGGGCTTGAACTGGGGACCTCCTGGTCTGCAGTCCAACACCTTAGCCACCAAGCCACACTTTCCAAACTGCCCACAGTGTATGGTTGGGTGTGGGATTTGTGCACATCTGTGCCCTATAAAGTTTTGGAAGGCCATTAAGGGTTTCCCCCACCTTGTTCCCTCAGGATAGACTCCAGGACCCTGCAACTTCACACAGGATAAGCAATATAGAAAATGAATGAATGAATAATACAATAAGGCAAATAATGTACCTTACATCTTTTTAAAATGTACACTATATTCACATTTCCTTGTAAAAGGATACTGAGGATGAAGATTGTTGATGCCACTTTTGATTTATGATTTAATTATATGATTAATTACTAATCAATAAGTATAAATATGATAGCATTAAAAGGAAACAAAAATTAATGTCTGATTAAATTCTCTGAGGTGTGTTCCTGTTGATTAGATGTTCCCCTGAAACTGCTGGCATTAGCGGAATTTTTCTGATCAGCTTTGTATCTCATCTCTGGACAATAAAACTGATAGTCATGATTAAAAAACAAACTCACCAGTACTGCATAGTTCTGGTAAAAATGCAGCAAAACTGCTACTTCTTTTTTCTATCAAAATGTTTGCTGCTGAAAGCTGTGGTAATGTGCTACTTTGCATGTTTGCATGTTAATGAGGTTAAAAGCCCGAAAGAGCTGTAACTAACCAGGGCTAGAGTTTAAGTCTTGCTTTAAACCTATTTATGGTCTGGGTTGCTCCAGTACCAGATAACCCAGAATATAAAATCACTCCCAGGAAGAAAAAATAAACAGGAATATTTACTTTAAATTTTTTATTAGTTTGACCAGTCTATTCAACTCTTTATATAAAACTAGATGTAGCTCATATGATGCTAGTGATGCTGCTGCTCCTGTGCATGTCTGTGTGTGGCTTATGTATGTGTGTGAGTTAGGCGAGGGTTAAATGCCCCCCCACGAGGCCACTGTTTCTGCTGAGCTTTCCCATTGTGTTCCGTATGAGGGAGGAGGTGAAGGTGTGTTGGTCTGTAGCTGCAGGAGGCTGATGGGACACTAATCTGAAGGGCGGTCATGCAGGGCTCCCTTCAGCAACTCCCCTGTTATCTGTCAGCTTGTAAAAGCCAGATTTATAGGGATCGTGTAGTGGTGTGCTAGGGTAAATAAACACAGACTGGCTTTGTCACTGATCTGCTGGCTGGCTGCAGCGTTTCAGCTCAGGACCTCACACTGTTTCTCTTTAAGCCGCAAGACGTTCATGAGAATAGACATGAATGCAATGTAATACACATCGTCTGTAAGGCTGATCCTCTAACAGTCACTCTTTTTTCAGTGACTGCTTTATCCTGATCAGAGTCAGGATCATAGGATCTAAAACCTTTCTCGAGATCACTGGGTTCGAAGAAGGAATATGCCATAGTTGAAATGCTTGACCCCAACAAGGCATGATGCACACACCTTCATACCTTTATCTTAGCCAATCCACTTACCTGAAAGTTTTAGAGGTGTGGTAGATGAGAGCCCAGAGCAAACTTATACAGACAAGGGGACAACATGGACAATGGTTCACACAGACCCAAACTCATTGGAATCCAACCTATCTTTGCTACCCACTGTGCCATTGTTTAAAATAATTCTTCCAACAAAGATAACAAGGCTAAGATTACAGGTTATATTCATTCTAGGGAATGGGATTTACAGTTCCAAAGGTCAGAGACCAGCACAGTATCCACACATTACTTTGAGGCCTGAAAAATTGGATGAATTAATAACCACACAATTTAGTCTCCTCAAATAGTCCATGTATAAAGTCAAGCAGAATATCATAATCATAAAAATTGGAAGCTCTAATTCGATTGGAAGCTCCTGCGTGGAAGCAGAAAAGCAGAAAATTGCTCACTCTGTTGGTTGAGTCTGAATATAGATGATACAGTTGTCCACGCCCAGGAGTATAGAGGGCAAAAAAATGACCATGACCTTTGGGTAGAAGGGTGGCATACATAATCTCTCCTGTCAATCACAGCAACAATAACCAATCATGGGTATATGAAAGCTTACATAAAAAGAGTTTGTTATGTTATGCCTTTTAATGCAGCATGCTCAGGAATGCTCAGCATGCTCAGGAATCAAAAAGATGTTGGTGGCTGTCTTTGTGTATCTCAGATATATATGGATAAA
>JAQQZT010000020.1:13081031-13083531 GCA_030068275.1 Clarias platycephalus | reverse complement strand
TAATGTCTTCAGAGCAGCAACACCACAAAATGGACATGATGAAGCCTTATGAGCACACAATGCACTGTTCGGGCGGATACGGGTCACCAATGACCGGGCCACCGATGATGTCAGCGCGGGCCAATTTGGATCCCTCGTCCCTTCCCTCGGAGTATTCTTACTATCCGGTTCCTGCGTGCACCAACAGGGCGTAAATAATACTTAAAAAATTACAAGATGGGGATGAACTCAGATGACGCAATTAAAAACACATTCGCGTATTAAAAATGTGGTAACTACTGACTATGTATCTAAAGATCTTTCTACAAATGTTAGTGCGCACAACAAATGGTCTTTAAAAAAAAGCTAACGACTCTTCTTTTAGAGCTTCATGAACGCATCTTCCACTTCCATTGCTTTCTACAGGAAATGTAATTTTCTTCCATCAAGAGGTTGGACAGGATTTTATTATCCCTCATGCACACACAGCCTGTATACAAATCCTCCGCGAATGTTTTTTTCATGAAAAAAAGAATAAGAAGAGAATGTAGTAATTGACTTTATGTTTGGTTTAAATCCTGTAATTTATAATTTTGAATTTTTGAATGTGTATATGAATGTAATGTAGTTAAGATGTCTTTATTAAATTTCGCACTGAAGTATATCCTTATTGTCGAATCAATGTCTATTTATTAACTATTTATAACAGTTTATAACTATTAAAATACCTTCCATTCAGATTGTATACATTTTAAAAACTGTGAATATGGACAAATTGTTCATTGGCATACAAAAGAATTATCAAGAAAGAGTAGGTGGATTTCAGTTAATTTTGTAGCCTTCAGAATTGTTTGAAATATGAAGCAAAATTAATGGACTTTAATAAAATACATTTGAGATCTATTTAACATTTAGAAAAACTCTGAAATACTGCTATAATTTTATACAAAAACAATGAAAAACCAAAGAATTATAATTTTTTATTCTTAAAGCATTTAAACATTTCAATGTATTTTTGCTGAGAAGGTACCTCTTTGACAACACTCTTTATTTGAAAGAAACGTTAAATATAATAGAGTTTTGACCTTGTGTAGACATACCACTGCCTTTTCCAGCTTAAAAAACTTTTAAAAGCCAAAAATGTTTTTAAGGGTAGTTTAGGTTTTGGTGTCATAAAACATTGACTAGGTGTATTCATATATATATTAAGCTATTCACAAGAATAGTAAGACACTTGGGAATATGTAGTGAGTTGTTCTGCTGAGTAAAAACAAACAAAGAAAAACTGAAGCAATTGCAAATGAAATAAGACACAAAATGATGCCAAAATTGGGAGAAATGGGGAAAGGTTGTGAAAAAATGAAATAATAAAATGAAGAGATCATTCTTGAATTTTATAAATGTAGTCTTTTAATATAACTATATACAATATAATTTCTTTGGCTGTCAGCTATTGACTTAATTTTTTTTTTACATTCTTAAAAAGCTACTTATTCAAGATCCATCTCTCTCTCTCTCTCTCTCTCTCTCTCTCTTTGTCCCATATGTTAATATATCTATATATCTATATCTATATATATTAGATTATAAATAATAAATCAAAGCTTTGCACTTAAAGATCTTGCATTACATGTAAATTTCAAAAGATAAAAAAGCTTATATTTTGTCCTGCAATTTTATACATGAACAGGTTAATTACGTAAAATATGAAATATAGCAAGATATCTTAAAGCAAGATATTTTTAAATACAAAAATATTGCTTATACCAAAGCAGACTAAAACTGATCACTGTTTTACACAAAATATTTAATTATAAAACCTAACAATCTGCAGTAAACAAACAATTAAAAAAAAATAGCAACGTCATGTCTGTGGGTTAGAAATTAATATAAAAAAGATAATGTATTAAAATGACCAGAATTAATATAAACTTATCCTTTGAAGCCTGGGCTACTGTCAGAGTTGAATTAATCAATAACAGACTTAAGAATTAACACTCTGTATTAACACTCATGGCACCTTTAAATGAAAAAAATAAAAAAGAAATCATAATTTTGCTGTTTGTTTCTAAAATATGTTTAATTTGAACCATTTGAATAGGCTACAGGAGTAACAGTTGAAAAATACTGTTAAAAACATGTACAGTATGTCTGTAATAGATGTTTTTACAGTATGTCATATTACAGTATGTCTGTAATAGATGAAATTCATATATGAAGGCCCTCCAAAATATTAAAAGCAAAAAGATAAATTCATATGATTTACCTGTTTTTTTCTGCCAAACCCAACAAATCTATCTAATTGTCTTAATTTTTTTACACAGCACAATTACATTCTTAATTTTATATGATATATGTACAGTATATTGTGTATATAGTGTTATATTTATCAAATAGTTTATTTATAAAATGTTTTTTTAACATTCTTAAAAAGCTACCTATTCAAGATCTATCTATCTATCTATCTATCTATCTATCTATCTATCTATCTATCTATCTATCTATCTATCTATCTATCTAT
>JAQQZT010000020.1:13030072-13046971 GCA_030068275.1 Clarias platycephalus | reverse complement strand
ACACACACACACACACACACACACACACACACACACACACACACACACACACACACACACACACACACACACTATGTTCATTAGTAAATCTTCTTCAGCCCTTACAAAGTTCAAACACTCACAACGAAGTCCTAAGTCAGTAGGGGGCGATGTTGTTGTAGAACAGTGTCATCAATTTCAATCCTTGAGACAAGAAGTAGGACAGTGTCATCTGTCCTATATATACATTTTATTCCTCTTACACAGACATTGACCATCAACTTCGGAATTTTAGATTTATTTATATAAACAACATACTATTTTTTATTTATTTAAAGTTTAAGGTTGATCTATTATAAAGTTTAATTTAATGTTATGTAATTATACATATACAATTATATCACTAAACATATATATATATATATATATATATATATATATATTTGTTCCTTTTATAATATATGTCAGATATAAGCAGTCATGGTTTTTACCAGACTTTGTAGAGCAAGTCCATAAAGAGTCTAAGCCTCAGTGTACATTATTACTTTAATATGAACCCATGATTTGTCTTGCTGCTAGCACTATTTTCAGAACTTCTGTTAATGGAAATTACTATCTGAGCAATCAGTGTTAAGGAATAAACAGACATACATAATGCCTACATAATGAACATAATGGTTTATTATTATTATTATTATTATTATTATTATTATTATTATTATTATTATTATTATTATTATTTAGGGCTAAAATGAACTCATATAATTACAGTTTTTTTTTAATCCAGTAAACCATTACTTTCTAAACCTCAACCCTGATTTAAGGCTTCTCAACGCTGACCTTTTGAACATGTGTCTTAAAATGTATAAAGGTTAATAATAAATTAAGAAAGATTTTGTTCAATTATACTCAAACTTGTAAACTATGTATTACTTTTTGTGAACAGTTTACTACACAACCTTGTACTCTGTTTTGCTGCAAATCAGATAATTATTCATTTCTTCACTCACTTATTCTTTTTAAACATTTCATGCTTCATTGGTTAAGGTATTAGATTATCTGTCTTTATTTTGTAGCACTTCAATTAGTTTTTTAACTTTCCTAACTTGTGAGTTCTGTTAGAGGAAGAAGGAAAAAAAACTGATAAAAATGCTAATGCATTGATCACTACCTATCCTGATAGATAGATAGATAGATAGATAGATAGATAGATAGATAGATAGATAGATAGATAGATAGATAGATAGATAGATAAGCATACCAGCATCAGAGAGTATTTTTTACTGCAAAGCATAGTGTTTGCAGAAAAAAAGTAATAAAATAAACATGTTCAGTAAGATGATACAGTAAATAGTAGAAAAATAAAGTAAATGAAAGTAGTCATGGCAGACACAGTTGATATGATCAGCAACTTCAGTAAGTTGTTTAGTGTAATTATATTGTGATTTAGCAGAAATGTACAAAACAGAATGCCACCATGTGCAAAAACACAAACAGATTCCAGATTAGCTTATTTCCAAGAATAGGCTCCAATGCACCATACTGTCCTGAGTCAGGGATAAACTGCTGTACATGGTGCTCACTGCTGCAAAGGAAGGCCTCTTATCCTGTTCCTTAATGCAGAGATGTGAGTGTGTCTGTTGCTGAATGTGCTCCACTGTAGGACCAACAAAATCAGTGAGGGAATATGACACTGTACATTGTCCTCCTTCCCATGACCACATCAGCACTGTCCAGGGAACTTCCCAGGACAGAGTCAGCCTTCTTACTCAGCTTGTTGAGCTTTCTTGCTTTATACCCTGCCTGGTAACCTTGCACTCAACACCAGTCTTTCAAGGACCTTCATCACATGCAGTATAAGGGCATATCATAGGAAAGTTACCTTAGTTAAACAGCAGCATCTTTCTGTGTTTCCACCCTGCCTGATAACTTTACACTCTAGACTGTTGTCAAGGTGGACACTAATGTCAGCTGAACATTCTGTTAAATTATGTTTATTGGTTTGTATTGGTTTGTAAGATCATCATTTCCTTAGTCTTGGCCTCATTAAAGAGTAGACGGTTCTTTCTACACCACTCACCCAGTTTGTCTATGAGGTCTCCATACTCCTCTTCCTGATGCACATAACCACTACAGAATCATTTCTGCACAAAAAGTGACAAGAGATCTAAATTATAATGGAAGTCTGTAGGGAAATTTGGAGGGTTAGCACATTTCCCTCTGAGGCTCCGGTGCTGCTCTGTAGCAGCTCAAAAGGGGGCTCTCCAGAACTGAGGTCTGTGTGTGAGTCTGGATCTTGGATGTGTTAGCTTACATTCTATCCATCTTCTCACCTTACAAGAAAGTTTGGGTGGCGTTGAATGTACTTGAGAAATCTAATAATTCTCATGGTTCTGTTGGTGATATCCAAATGGGATTGGGCCTTTTGCTATGAATAAATTACTTATGAAGAATAAAATACTTGTTGACCTGTGACTAATAAGAAAACTGCAAAGAGTAGAAAAAAATTAAAAACATTACATGAAGTCTGAGGTGGTCGAAGACCATTCTTTCGAGGATCCTTCATGACATACAGTATAAGGAAATATCATAGGAAAGTTACGTTAGTTAAACAGCAGCATCTTTTGGTGTCCCCCCCCCCACATTTCTTATTTTTAGGCCTGATCTGAGGACACCATCACTGCCACTGTGAGTTTTGGCTCTGTAACAATATGTGAAATTAGTTTTTAGATTAGGTTTGGTAAAATTAAATATTCTGAACAATAGTAGCTCCCTTGACACATCCTGAGAACTCTGGTAAAGTTTGCACTTTTTACAGTCAAAAATGTAGACAGAGTGAATTTCAAAACCATTATCTGACACCAAAGTTGAGCAATCATTTAATACTTTAAGGCAAACAGTAAATATTGCAAAATAATAATGAACAAGCACAACTAAAAGAAGTGAACTATTGTAGTAGGTGTTCACTAGCCTTGTGAGTTACATGTAATTAGGTACGGTATTGTCTAATTTATAAACTAGCAAATAGCAATGTAAAATGTATAATGTATTAAATTTAATGATGTCATTATGTGTATTCCTCTATAAACGCATATAATATTTGTCCTGGATGATAGCCTACTAAAATTGGTGCTCTTTCATAATCTTGGGTGCTGTAACAATCAGACACAATACTACTAAATAAATGTATTAATAAACACATTATTTAAATGGAAATTTCCCTTTTTCATCTTAATGTAACATTATAACAAATTACATAATTTGGTTGTAGAATTTCAGAGTTTATACTGCTACTTGAATAATAATAATAATAATAATAATAATAATAACAACAACAATAATAATAATAATAATAATAATAATAATTATTATTATTATTATTATTATCTTATACAAAAAGTATGTGAAAATAAATTAATATGAGCTAAGTCAATAAAGAGTTCTTTTAAATTATTCTTCTCTCTCTATCTCTGTCTCTGTCTCTCTCTCTCTCTCTCTCTCTCTCTCTCTCTCTCTCCACAAATATTAAAGAGAAAATCATTAGAGCCCCTGTAACTTTAAAGACTAATGAAATTGCTGAAATGCATTATTTGTTCTGAATCTGCTGACTGCACAACGCCATTCTTCTCTCTACTCTTCACATTCAAACTGTTGCCTTTTCGTTCTTATACTTTTCTCATACTGCACAATGGGAAAACAATTCCAGACCTCTCTTCACATTCAAAACTGCTTTAAAAGTGCAGCCAACCCATATGATGATCATAAAGAGCACAGTTTTACTAAAACTTGGAAATTCTTTTGGCTTTGAAAATTTGAACTGCCTCATGAAGTCTCATGAAACACAGTTAAAATATGCTGCATAACAATAAATCTCATATGAATTGTAAGCCAAAAATGCTGGCATAGCAGTATGTATTTTTACTAGATAGTTCTTTAAATAAACTAGTAAGTTCTAATGAGCCAGAACTTACTAGTATATATTAAAAGTTTCCCTTCCGAAAATAAATAAAATCTAAAGACCCAGTCAAATTTCTTTCCAGGACAGGTTACGATGAGGAACTGTAAGCATATTGACATTTTCAGGCCTCAGTCTTGAATTCTGAGGTGACATACAGTGCCTACTTGTGCAGGAGCAGCAGCTATGCGCTGGTTGCTTAAGGCTTATCAAGCCAGAAACCCCTCATCCCCACACACACATACACACACATACACACACACACACTGACCCACGTTCCAATACATCTGCGAAAAATTCATGTAAGGATGTGGTTTAAGCAAGACGTAGTAAGAACTAATAAGGACCAAGTAATCAAGGCATCCAGGAGATAACATTGTAACTAACACCAAGGACTTCTTGATGTACTACAATGATTTCACAGTGAGTTGGGATGTTGCTATGTCAACAACCTGTTCAGGCTTGTGCGGTGACCATGTTAGGTGCCACGATGTACTGTCAACGTACATTAAGGTCATATTATGTTTTAGTAGTGTTTACCACATTCGTGGCTGAAGGTCATCAGTCTATGTCCTGGTCAGAGAATGTAATATAAATACTGGATCCAATTCCTCACTTTGCGGTGAAAAGCACTGTGTGTCACGGTATTTACTCCAAGCCCCTGGAGTTAAAGTCTGATAAGCAGCAGTAAGAGCGTGATTGCAATCTTATCGGACATAGTAATAACTTCGTTTGATTTAATCAGACTTGGTAAGCGTATGATCATGTGTGTGATAGGACATTCGTGACAACATGATAGATGCATTGAGAACCTGACAGGGATGTGACTATGAACTTGCTAAATGAATTTTTTACCATTTTGACCCCAATATTTGTTCTTCAATATTTGTAGGACGCAGTGGGAACTTCATAGTCTGACCTTGACACCCCAGCTGTAAGCTAACGCTAGCTTACCTTTCCTTATTAGCCAGACTCCTTACATGCTTACTAATAACTTACTGTTTTTAAAGAGTCAGGTTGCCTTTATTCTTTTTGTGGATTCCAGATTGTGGTTTCCGGCTTACAGTCCTGTTCCCCTTCCGTCATCTTTATTTTTTTGCCGGCTAAAACTGGTTAAATAAAACTTATACTCAGGAAAAAATGTGTGTCTGGTTATCATTAATTATTAATGAGTAAGCAACTAATGATTGTCAATGTGTGATATAAAGTCAGAAAAAAGTGTGAAACTTGCAAGCCTATTCTGTAGTCAGATCTAATTCGAAGGGACAGCCAAGGGAATGTGGAAAATTGTTTCAACAGTGCATGTTAAGTATACGCCCCCCCTTTCCCCCCCTTTTTTGTTGTTGTTAGGGATTAACATTTAGTTAACGAGTCCTATAGTCTGATTTGCATAAATGGATGGTGTTCTCTACGATTGGCAAACATGTTTGTTTTGTTTTTACTCTCTGAGAGACATGTCTCTCTGCCATTATCTCTGCCTGTGTGGGGCCAGTCACTGAGTCTAACAGGCACCTGAGGAGGTTAGGAGATGCACATGGGCAGGTGGCATGTTCTGTTCTGTTGCTTTTTTTTTCAATAATAATAATAATAATAAGCAAATGTACACAGTATGATAACCATCAATTTTCATACCATGGTATACTGTGAAACCGATATACCACTCAACCCTAATACACACTCAAGCTTACAATATAATATGTTGATAAATTTGCAGTAACTTATTCCCAATTATGTTTATTAGTGAAGGTTTACATGAATCTGACTCCTTACAGTATATGTAAACTTCTTTATAAGCTCTTATAGGATACACTTACTCACTCATTGCCTATAACACTTTATTCTTTATGTACAGGTTTCAGGGGGCCTGGAGCTTATCTCAGGAGACTTAGTGGACAAAGGTACCCCCTGGATTGGGTGCCAGTTCATCGGAGGGCACACACATACACACGCTCATTCACACACTACAGGGAATTTGGGAATGCCAATTAGCCTAATCTACAAGTCTTTGGACTGTGGAAGGAAACCAGAGTACATGGAGGAAACCCACCAAGAACAGGTGGCAGAACAGGCAAATTCCAGGCACGCAGACGGGATGGGATGGGAATCGAACCGAGACATTGGAGGCAAAAGTGCTAACCACTAAGCCACCTTATAAGATGCAATTATTATTATTATTATTATTATTATTACAAATTATCTCATTTATTGTGTAAATACTCATATAAAAATACAAATAAACATTAATATTCATCCTTATAACTGAACTTTATTCAGCAGTTACATTTAAACCATTTGCTACATATTACATATACATTTCATATTTTAGCAATAGTTTATTGAAAACAAAGGTACATGTACAGTAGTTACAGATTTTATTTCCAGACATTTTTGAGTCATATTTCATGTCAGATGCTTGCTTCTTTTCTTTTTTGCTTCTTCTTTCTACTTCTTGTGGTATGACACTAATATACTAACAAATATGGGATGCTTACAGCCTCAGACAGACATGAATGGATTAAATTTCTAACCATTTTAATAGAAAAATAGAGTACAAGCATTAATATAGGCCACAGATCTGACTAAATTAGTAAGTTTTATTTTATACAAAACTGTTCTGTGATTTTATCTAATGCTCTCTGTACAAATTATATTCCTGACCCCGAAAAATTATTTTGAGGTAAGCATGTGATCATGTTTAGGAAGCTATATGCTTCTGTTAAAAACAGTTGTTTTATAGTTGCTTGCATTCACACAGCAATATATTAAAATAAAGGAAACATGTTATATTTGAGAAATATCACATTCAAAGTCATGCTGTTGTATTGAACATCAGACAAATAACATTTCACTCCACACCACATATCTTTTTGCAACTGGCAGAACTAGCTTTAGCGACCACTTAGCGTAAGTAACAGGTGTGATAGTATTTTTTAATTCTTATAGTACTATGCAGCCAAATGGTGAAGGGAATAAACTTTGGAGGTGGTGGACAGTCCTGAGAACCTCATAAGATTTACTTTATATTACCACATATTTAGTTTTTAAATATTAGCTAACTTCTGGAATTTTGGGATTGAATCACAGATAGCTAGTGTGCTAAAATGTACAGTCCCTTGTTCAAACACCAAGTGTTGCCCTTGATCAGGGGTTAGAAAGAAATTTAGAATTCAGCCTTGTGTTAAAAGCAATATCAACTTAGAAGGTGCTTCTGTGACCAGTTTTCAACGTGGGTTTTAACAGGCATCTGCCTTTGCTCCTCTTTCTAGTACTGCGGACTGTACTGACCTACTTTTATCAGTGTTGGCGACTGACAGATGGTGTCATTTTAAGATTGTTAGAACACCTGTGATGTGGAGTGATACATACAGTATGGTTAAACATTCTAATCTTGTTCCGCTCTATATCATCGCTCGTGGAATGCCTCTCGTCCAATCAGATTACTTATTTGAAACTAAATAATGTACAACTTAAATCATGGTCCTAAATTCCTGATCTGAGCTCATTTACATACATAGTGTATATGGTGTATATTTTGTGCAGGTGGGTGAAGCTAATCTCAAACAGCATCTCTAAATCAGCACCAGACCAAGTACTGCTTTCAGATATGTTATACTATTATATATATATATATATATATATATATATAAAACATATTGGACTTGGTTATCTGTTTGGAGAAAAATAAAAATAGAGGCGCATTTATGATCACTGTTCTTTGAAATTCTGTTATTTATATGTCAATTTAAAAAAAGTTGATAATGTCAGAAAGCATAAAATATCCCAAATGTTATTCCATTTAATCTTATAAAAGAATAGGACTACTTCTACAGAACCTCTTGCTGTGGTTTCAACTTTTAAAATTGTGCCACCCAGGGTTATGAAAACCAGTTCAACCCTTTGGTATGTTTCCTAATTGCTGCAGTTGTTTCAAATCTACATCAGACCATAATTACTCTCAAAGCTTTTGATAAGGCTTTACTTAAAGCAAACAGAACCTTCAAACAGCCTCCCATTAACACGATTAAATTAAAAGGACTACATTGCTAAAGTGCTGTAACCAACAGGCTGGCTTCTAAACTAATGGTTGCCGAGGTTAAGTAAACAAGACCAAAACAACTGGAAAGCCCCTGCAGCACTCGGTACAGTAGCTGGAGTAAGTCTCAGGAGACCCAGGACTCCAGATCACAGATGTAGACTTTTACACTAATAAACATCAAGTGCTCTATTTTTTGTCCCATCTGATAATAAAATGAGGAGAAAATTGCTCTTTTTCTGCACAGATTTACTTAAATATTTAACATGAATTAACATTTTGGAACCACCAATCATCATGGACCATCATGAACAAGCACTTCCATCTTTAGCTGGAACAGAAAGTTACCTGAGAAATGCTTGGTGTCCACATTTTACTAGAATTTAATTTGTAAGGCTAATATAGCTAGGAAGTTTGTAGGCTTCTTGCTGAAATATCTCCCAGAATCCCAAACTCTTCTCAGATGAGTTATGCAGTACCTCAAACAGATGTGCTTAGGTGCTTTTTGCCCCTTTACTTTGTACTTTAGTTGATGAAGCCGAAAGCACTTTCTTTCTCACCACGAATTGAATTTTGGCTTTGATCCACACCAGCATCAGTCTTAGGTCGGAGGAGTGGCTCAAAGTTAGGGTGATTTGCAAAGAAGTGATTCTGAACATAATATAATTAAAATTTTAATTAAAGATTGCACATTTGGATGTATCTTTGCAGAAAATGATGTTGGGTGAAATGACGTTCCAGACAGAAGTAAACTTTGGTAACCATACGTGCCTTGGCTGATTAACCACATTTGGGCTAGGGAAAAGCTGTGTGCATTTCAGTTTCTGCCTGAACCATCACTTTAAGTGGAGAAACAGTAGCAAAGTAGATCAGATCCTTTCAGCCTCCAGGAAACCCATTATTCCCCCTAGTTTGACTCATCCTGTCATTTCCCCATCTGTGTGTGAGCTCAAGAGCAAATGATGTATTCTAGTGGTGTGCATCACTGCCTCTCCAACGGTCTATGGCTACTGGGAATTCACGTCCGCTCAGCCAAGCTCAACAACCATACTTGGAGATGGGCCTCAGATGTAAAATTGGGAATTTCCTGGATGGTTTTTGATAAGCCTGTATTTACTGATGTTGACTGCTCTAACATCAGATGGACAAACAAAAGAGAAGCATGGCTTTGCTTTGATGGCTGGTGAAAAAAAAGCTTACAATGTACACTGGCCCATTTTGGAGAAATGTAAAGATGTGCATCTGTTAAGTACAATTCTGTACATGATTTTGTATAAACTTACTGAAATAGTTTTCTTTCTGTGTTCTCCAAAATGCACCAGAGCTCATTAAGTCTTGTCAAATTTTTACTTATACCACAGCACAACTCAGACATTGTTTCGAACAGTAAGGCAAATCACAGGTTAAGTATCAGCGCATTTAAAGAAACTTGTATGATAGACACTTCACATAAACAGAATTTCATTGATATGACATTTTCTCTAAGATGATGCGTATTCAGCATTTATGGAAGGAGTGTCTGATATTAGAGCTTTGTAACAGTCACTAGTAAAGCTGTTTAAGTTTTTATCCACAGGATAGGTTTCAGGAAGACATGCGTTGTGGTTTTCAGTTACATAAAATGCTGAATTGTGTAATTAAATTCAAAGGAGTGGTTAAAAACTAAGACTGGTGAGGGAACAACTATTTATAGTTGCTGTAACATCAGTGATAACAAGATTGCTTAATTGCTGTATGTGATACAATATTAAATGCAACTACAAAAAGATGTGTCATTCTTTCATTAAAAAAAAAAAAAAAAAAGTTGGCAAATATGGCCTGGAACGGATTCACACCCTGTCCAGTGTGTACCCTGCCTCGTGCCCTAAGTCTCCTGGGATAGACTCCAGGCCCCCCTGCATACAGGATAAAGCAGGATAGATGATAAGTGAGTGAACAAGTGAGTGATAGTTGGCAAATAGCAGTGGTTTAAGAACAATAAATAATCACTTCTGGTGTGGTAAAAGTAATTCTGTAACAATTTTTACATTAAAGAAAACACGTGTTATTCCGTAATTACTTCTTTACATACTGTGCATATGGAAATGTATTGACCAGCTAGAATAACTAGTACACCTAATATCTTTAGGCTGAAAAATATATTGAATACAGTTGAATTTCACTATCCTATTTAAAAAATGAAATTAACAAGTTAAATGTAACAATTGAAAAAAAAGTCAGTTTGTAGAAAAAACATTCATGCGTGAATTTTTTTTAAAGGCTTGGTATTTAAATAGTTTTTTATATTTACATTTTTATGCATCAAATTAATTCATTTATTGTGAGCACCAGCTTTATTCTGGTCAACGATTCAGAGCTAATCCATGGAACATTAGCCTTAAGGCAGGAACACACAATCTGCTGTGTCATTCACACCTAGGGACAATTCAGAGTAGCCAATCCACCTACCAGCATGTTTTTGGGAAGTGGTATGCAATTGGAGAACCTAGAGGAAATCCAGGTGAACTTAAAAGACCTTGGGAGAAGGTCAAACAAAAAACCCTAGGCTAAAATCAACATATGTGGTGTGACTCCACAATGGCAAGAATTCCCAAAAGGATAGAAATTCCCTTTTATCTCTCTCAATCTCCTGCCTCAGTCATATCTCTTGATGTTGTGTTATATGCCATGCATTCTTCACAATGTGGGCGAAAGTGATCACATGCAGAATTTCTAAACCAACCCCAGACCCTGGTGTCCCTTATATAAAATGTATACGATGCCATTAAATGGTTGATGTCTCAGATTTAAAATGAATGTTAACAGCTCTGCACACTACAGGCTTGACAATTTTGTGCTTGGAGGTGAAATAAAACTGCATACGCTCCTAGGAATGTAGGAATTTTCTTTTTTTTATTAGTCTCTACATATGATATACTGTAATAATTTTATTATTTTGTCCTAGTACAAGAATGCATTGCACACATACTGTACTAACTAAAGTAACAGTTTAACATTAGTTTTTAAATTATCATTATTATTAGTTTGTAATTTATCATATTCATGCCATTACTTAAATAATTTCTACATGTATAAGTATCTATATATTACATATAAGGAAACTTTATATTATATTCATGCTTTAAAACCAAACAAATGTTCATGTCACTTACAGGAGCATTTATGAATTTAATGTTAAAGTCCCAGCACTTTCCAGCAAGCTATATTAGAATCTCTCTAAACCAACAACATCAGATTTAGTCTGACCTGATCCTGATAGCAGAATTATTCAAAGCCTGAGTCTTGTTTTCTTCTTGAGTAAAGTGAGATGCTATCACTCAGTCTCCAGCTATTACACTAAAGCAGTTAGAAAAATCTGAGTAAGCTGTTTTTCTATCTGTATCAGCAGTCTTTCTAGGGGGTACCATTTTGTTTAAAGATCTGCAATGAGTTAAAAGGAAGATAAAGTACTTTCTGCTTTGGGTGGAGTTGCTTTTGGGTTTGGACAGTTTTAGGTGCCATTCATTAAGTACTGAACGTAATAGCTGTGCTGTAGTAGTACATACATAGTGATTAGTTCTGACATTCAGACGTTTATTCTACAGGCGGCCTTTTTTTTTTTTTTTTACCATGTTTTTGGATTTTCATGCAGTACCTGGGTAGTAGCACATAAACAAACATGCATGCACATGTTATTTCCTGAGTTTCAACATTCATAATGAACAATTAAAAAAAATCTTTACCTTGAAATCAACCAAATCCAGATCTGTTCTGATAAGACAAACTCATGTGCATTAAACTTTGTTAAACCCAGATGCTGGACTAGAGGTAGTTATGACAGGCTTTATCACCCACATGTCTAAATAATGTATGAGACCCTCAGTTCTCATGGCCTGATAATCTCTCAGACACGGTAACAGAATGAGGGCATTGGGTTTTCTCACCATCTCACCAGGAGGAGGAGCAGAGTTACATCATGTCATCACCTCCTCGGTAGCTGCGGGCTGCGTCTTAAAAAAACACACATATTGAGAAGCGGCTAAACCCTCAGTTCCTGCATAGCTCCATTTTTTATTATTATTATTATTTTATTTTTTTTTTAGGTGTGGTGGTGGTATAAATTTCAGTTTGCACTCTTTGCCCAAACAGCACAGTTAACCGTGAACACTCTGACCAAAAAAATGCATAAAAATATTGGAAATAATGTGTACAATCATGTATCACTTAAAGACAAATAATTATGTAAGACTTTATATGAAGACCAGATACACTTAACGACCACTTAATTATCCACTTTACTTTAGACCTGCACATGCATATGATATACAGTATATGCATATTATTCAGTCAGCCAATATTCTGGCATCACTTCATGCAGACACAGGTAAAGACTTTTAGTGTGATGGGGGAATCAGAACGGGGGAATGCATTTATTAATTGCTGACCAAACCACCAGGAGTGCGGAAATGTTCTGAGAAATTACACACTGAGTAAAAGCATACAGTATATAATGTAGCAAAAAAAAAAAAAAAAAAAAATTTAATAAAAAAGTAAAATCATCCTGAAATAAATTTACTTAATAGAAATTAGTACAGTTGCTAAGGTGAAATTAATTATACTCACATTTTAAAAGTTCAAGTAAATGTTTTTAACAGGTAAAATTGAGTAATATTAAATTTTTATGTGAAAAGTAACTTTAAGTACTATCATATTAAATCATCAAAAAGAAAAATTACTTAAAACAACTGCCTAGATAAAACCTAGCTGGTTACATTGGCTACTAAATCATTACCAGTCAAGCCTGGCATTAGCAAATAAAACAGGCTAACCTCCTTAAAAATACCCAGTTAATGTAAGCAAATTTGCATCTTACCTCAACAAATGTTAACAGATCATACTTACAATAAGTGTTCCACTTAGACAAAGGGGACATCTCACTCTCACAAGTCTTTGCTTACTCCAGCATATTGAAAAATCCTCCTCAAGTACCTCCTCAAGTCCATTAGCTTTCTGTATTCAAAATTTACATGTCTATCTTCAGTGCTGTACAGCTTCAGTGCTTACTGCATAGTGTACAGTAGCATTAGAAATCACATCAGATTATATATTTTTGATAGTTCTTTGTAAATTGATGGACCTGTTTGAATGCTAAACTGCGCTTCTTCTTCTTCTTTTTTTTTTTTTTTTTACTTATATACAGCACACTATCACTGTGTGGATGAGCATTGATAACTTTGAGATTTGTAATGAGTCTTTTGAAGGTAAAAAGAAGTATAAAGTAAATGTCTGTAGTGAGAATCTCATGATTAAGAAGACAATGGAAGAAAAAATTGTCATTTTTTAAACCTGTTTTTATAGGTAAATATTGTTTAGAACATAATTAATTCACAGTGTTAATTAAGTAATATTGCATGCATGCCATTGGGGCAATGTTGAGTCAGAGCTCTTCATTGCTGATCGGAAGGGGTTTGAGCCTCATCATCGCTGGGTTGCAGCTGTTGGGCCCTTGGGCAAGGTCCTTAACCTGATGCCCATATAAGTGTCACCAGGTCAAGCGGCACCCACTGATGTAAAAGAATTATCCAAGCAAATGGAGTAGAGAGGGCAATGTCTGGACACATCGAGGTTGGGATGCTTGGAAAAGCTGACCATTCAAACCATGGACTACCGATAACGATATAAAAGTGCCATTGTATTGAATATCAATGAAAAAAAAACATAATGTCAACAAAATGGTATTTTCAACACAGTGTGGATCAATGTTTTTTTTTATCCCAGTTCCCAAAGAAGCCACACTCACTTTACAGCATGTAAAGATCACGATGATTTTTCATCACGTTCTGGTTTAAGGTGATTCTGGTGAAATTAGAGTGCCGGTGTTTTTTTCTTATTTATTCTTTTTTTTTTTTTTATTGTGAAGCTTTTGTATTTTAAGTGAAAGTTATTTTCATAAAAAAATGTCTTGCTTGACCTTGGAGATTTATTATTTTATGCAGCAGATGACAAACAATGAAAGATCCTGTTAGAATGCTGCACATGCAATTAAATTAGCAGGCCAAAACAGTTGAATAACAGTGTATAATATGTTCTCTACAAGCAACTATATTCAGATGATCCACATATTCCCACATAAGTGCTGACATTCAACGTGACAGCTCCTACAGATCAGCAGCTAACACACTTGACCTTGCTTTGCATTGATGATGATATGAGCATGTTGTTTAAGTGGAAAGATGGGGTCATTGAGGTTTTTACATTTCTGTCAGGTTTTGTGTACCATCTCACATCTAGGGTCATTTCAGCATCTAATAATACTTGCCTGCCAAACAGCACAGTCAATTGCAAATACACCAGTCACAGCATATGGCTGGAAAATATCATGCAAGAAATTATATACAATTATGCATTGCCAAAAGACGTTTTCATCTGTAAAATCGTTCTGTTTCTCTGTCATAAAGATCATTTCCAAAACCACCCACGTATTTTTATTCCATTGGACAAGTGAGGAAACACGGCCAGAAATTCTGTAATCCTGAGCATCTGTCTCATTTTCTTTCCACAGAGGAACGATAAGAAATCACTCTTGCATTTAGGGGAAACTGGTGTGAAAATTAAACAGGATGTGAAAATCTATATCCCTTAATCTTTCACTTGATTTCTTGTTAGCCACATGAACTCATTGACAGAAGTTGTCATCACCTTTGTAGACGTTTAACCTTACAGATTTCATTCACTGTATTTATACTGACAGCATTGTCTCTCTCTTTTAAAAAAAATCACATTTTAACACTTAATGTTAAACAACTGCGTACTAAAAGTCATCTAACATCTCCAGTTAGCATCCAGTTCTGCTAATACAGCCTTACCAAAAGTGTGAAATCTTAGTTTATTTTATTATAACAAAATGTATCAGTGATGCTGAAAAACTCTCAAATGGTTGGGGAAAAAGAAATTAATGAGTAGATATCCTAACTACCTTACTCCCATGGGAATAGTATAGTATTCAGGGGCACTAGCAGGCAACTGATGATGGATCCTATACCACATAAATGGAGGAAAATGTCTGGACATGCAAGTGTCCGCCAAGTAACCCTATTCCAGTTAAATGCTGCGTAGACTTTGTTCCATTTGATGAGATGAACGTTAGTGGTCCGTGGTATATGCAATCATATAATGATGAGAAAGAATACTCATTAATTTCTTCATTTATTTATCTTCTGTAACCATTTTATCCTGGTCAGAACCTATTCTGGAATCACTGGAGGAAACGCAGTTGTCAAAATTATAAAAAAAAAATAAAAAAAATTTTTTGCTTAATGAAGGCCAAACTACTTTATATGATCCAAAAATCTAATTCAAGTAAAGCTTTGAAAATTGTGAAGATTGTAGCCATGAATGTATAAAAAGAAAGCTAAAGAAAAATATCTGGCAATCTCATGTTATAGAACCTGATAAGTAAACTAACTAGAAAGGGTGCAGCTTTAATGAGAGAGTGAGAAAATAGAGATGTTTTTGTTGTCACGAATCACGTAGGACAGATGAGATATAGAGTAGTATTTACTTTACCAATAAATAAGTTAAAAGGGTATGTAAACTTATGTAAATCCATCTAAATGAGGAAATGCTAACACATAAGGAGTTGAAAGGAGTAAACAATCTGTAAGATGAGAATGCAAGAATGTCCTTCCAGACCTCAGCAGGTACTACTGCATGCATTTTCTGACACTTGAGGTGAAACGTTCCACTTAATGTGTTGAAAAGTCACATTACGACATTGAGATCTGTGTACACACTGGAGCTCTGTATGTATAACCTAAAATGGACAATTGGGTATCTAAGACATACTGTAGCCAAAATCATTCATTCATTTATTTTTCTTCCACTTTTCCCGGTGGGGGTCGAAGTGGCATGGAAGTTTGGCCCAGACGTCTCTATCCACAGCCACAGATTTTAGCTCGTACCAGGGGATTCTCCCACATATTCCCAAGCTAACTACAAGATACAATCTCTCCAGTGGGGGGTCTCCACACAGTCGGACCTACTTCAACCAGAAGGAGCCAACTAGGAAAGCAATTTGTAAGTCGGTTCATCACGATTTGGAGGAGCAATGGCTTGACTTTATTGTCAAGCTCTGTACCCTATTACATAGATTAAACCTAGCAATCTCTAACAGCTGCATTTAGGACCACAATCTTTCAGTTGCTACCCATAACACATGATTACAGATGTAGTTAGAGGTGCAGACTGACTGGTAAACATACAACTTCATTCACAAATTGTGATAATGTTTCAGACCACTGTCTGTAACTCGATCTGTATATACCTGTTTCATGAATAAGCAAATACTAAATTAGAGGCTATACGCGTGGCATCTCATTAGCCTCGTCCAACCCAGTGAAAAAAATTAACAATTAAAGTTGAACAACTTTATTTATGGAAAGGAAAAACCCCTGTCAGGTTTGGTTTGAGGGTGTTCTAAACACTCCAAATGACCTGCAATTTGTAGTTGGCATTACCTAGACATTTTTGCTGTGTTGGAATAAGAGTCAGGATAAACCTCTAAATCTAGCTCAAGAGTATTTATATTTAAGTGAACTGGGCATTTCAGGTAGAAGGGTCTAAAAGAGATTTAATGTCCAGCTATTTGAGGCAATTTATTAAAGAGAATAAATATTTAAGTATTGTTTGTGTGCAATTATTGTATTGTGTAATTATTATTGTGTGCAGTTACTGAATTATTTACAGTTATTGAACTTTTTCCTACAAAAACATACGTATATAAAACCTTGCTATGCACTTTTTGTGTAATATCTATCTCTATACTATGACTTTTTTGTTTTGCTACTTGAAAGTATATCATTTTTATATACTCAGCAAAAAAAGAAACGCCCCTTTTTCCGGACTGTGTATTTCAACAATAATGTTGTAAAAATCCAAATAACTTTACAGATCT
>JAQQZT010000020.1:13003753-13018676 GCA_030068275.1 Clarias platycephalus | reverse complement strand
CCAAGATCGCTCTTCGGGACCGTAGCCTTCCCAGTCGACCAGGTACTGGGTGCCTCGGCCCCTAGGTCGCGAATCAAGGATCCGACTGTTGGGCCGACGGTACATCAACCTCCGGTTCCTGATGTTCGAACATGGAGGGTTGGAAACCGTGGCATACCTCAAATGGGCTTAGGTTCGTGGCAGACGAGGTGTGGAGGTTAAGTGATAGTTCTGCCCAGATGATGTAGCGGGCCCAGGAGCGCTGGCGATCGCCGACGAAGCACCTCAGGTAGCGCTCCAGTTGTTGGTTGGTCCGTTCCGTCTGACCGTTCCGTCTGGGGATGGTACCCAGAGGATAAGCTGCAGGTTGAATCAATCAGGCGGCAGAAGGCCTTCCAGAACCGGGCAGTGAACTGGGGCCCGTTGTCCGAGACGATGTCCTTCGGGAACCCATGCAGGTAGACTACGTGTTCTAGTATCAGCTCGGCTGTTTTCTTGGCTGACGGGAGTCCGGCGAGTGCCACCAGGTGCACGGCCTTGGAAAATCGATCGACGATTGTCAGGACGGTGTTCTTTCTCTCGGGGACCGGCAGGCCCGTGATGAAGTCGACAGCTATGTGTGTCCAGGGTCGATGTGGGACGGGTAGAGTTCCCCTGGCGTCGGCTGTTTGTTGTCCTTTGCCCTGGCACACACAGGGCATGCCTGGACGAACTCGTCGACGTCCTTCCTCAATGATGGCCACCAGAAAGCGCGCTGAATAAATTGGGTAGTACGACGAGTGCCCTGATGTCTGGAGATGGGAGACGAATGTCCCCACTGAAGAACCTCCACTCTCATGGATTGTGGCACGTAGAGTCGTCCAGGTGGCACACCTGTCGGTTCGGTTTCCTCGGCCTGCGCCTAGCGAACTCTCGTTTCCAAATCCAAGTGGAGTGGTGCGATGATCTTTGAAGTGGGGAGGACAGACGCGGGGTCCGCCCGGGGGACGTCTTCCTCATGTTGTCGTGAGAGGGCGTCTGCCTTGGTGTTCTTGGACCCCGGACGGTAGGAAAGGTGGAAATTATAGTGTTCAAAGAATAATGCCCACCGCGCCTGTCTGGGGATGAGTTGTCTCATATTCCTGATAGTGATGAGGTTTTGGTGATTGGTCCAGACGATGAACGGTGACGCCATTCCTCCAAAGCCTACTTTATGGCCAGCAGTTCACGGTCCCCTACCCCGTATCGCTGCTGAGTGGGGTCAAACTTTTTGGAGAAGAAACTACATGGGTGTAGTTTCTGGTCTGGACCTCGTTGGGAGAGAACGGCCACGGCGCCCACATCCGAGGCATCCACCTCCACAACGAATGGTTGACTTGCATCTGGATGGAGGAGGATTGGTGCGGTGGTGAATCGGTGACAAAGTTCGTGGAAAGCGGCGATGGCATCAGGGTTAAGGGTGAGGTGAGATGAAGGTCGGGTCAGGGCGGTTAAAGGTGCTGCAACCGTACTGTAGTCCCGGATAAAGCGGCTATAGGAGTTCGCAAACCCGAGAAACCGTTGAAGCTGCTTGAGGGTCTTGGGTAGGGTCCAAAGACGCACAGCTTCAAGCTTCTGCGGGTCCATGGCCACACCCTGGGACGAGATGACAAAACCCAGGAACGTGGTGGAGCGCTCATGAAAAGCGCACTTCTGCAACTTACAATACAGCTGATGGGCGAGCAATCTCTTGAGAACCACCCTGACATGTTGGGTGTGTTCGTCGGCTGTGCGTGAATAAATCAGTATGTCATCCAGGTAAACGAACACCCACCGCCCTAACATGTCTCGGGGGACATCGTTGATAAATTGTTGGAAGGCGACGGGTGCGTTGTAGAGACGGAATGGAATGACCAAGCTCTCATAGTGTCCTGTGGGGGTGATGAAAGCCGCCTTCCACTCATCACCCTCTCTGATGCGCACAAAGTTGTAAGCACTCCGAAGGTCCAACTTAGTGAAAATGGTGGCACCAGAGAGGCCGTCCAGGTCTGAGTTGGTAAGAGGCAAAGGGTGTTGGTTCTTTATGGTAATGTTGTTGAGCCCCCGATAGTCGACAAAGGGGCGAAGTTCGGAGGAGGGCCTGATGGTGCCTTGGCGAAGGGCGTTAGCTACATACTCCTCCATCGCCTGCGTCTCTGTGGTGGATAAGGAGTAAAGGTGGCCGCGGGGAGGAACGGCACCCGGCTGAAGGTCTATAGCCAGGTCGTAGGAGCGATGAGGAGGCAAGTGTATGGCACGCTTCTTACAGAATACTTCAGCCAGATCCTGATAGGCGGCGGGAATGGCGTTGGTGTCAACGTTGGGGCCCTCGGACTACCTAGAACACGTCCCAGCCGGTGCCTGTAGGCAAAGTTCGGTGCAGGTCGGCCCCCACTGTAAGATCCGATTCTGTGTCCAGGAGATGAGAGGGTCGTGTTTAAGTAGCCAAGGGTGCCCGAGGATGATGGGTGGTGATGAAATGGAGGTGAGGTGAAATCGGATCTGCTCTTGGTGCTGGTTGATGAGAAGAGTGACGGGTTGGGTTTGAGTGGTGATGGCACTGGAGGAGAGGGGGCGACCGTCTACAGACGGGCTGGGATAACGCCTCGATTTTTACCCCCATTTCTTTGGCATAGGTAGAGTCAATGAAGTTACCTGCGACACCGAAATCGATGAACGCAGTACTTCGGACCCGTTTGTGGCCAAATTGGAGGGTACCCTTAACCGTGAGACGAGGGATGGTGTTGGCAATCGTGGTGGAGAGTTAGAGATGGCCCGGTGAGTCTCTCCTCCTTCTCACCGGGTCTGGGCGTTTCCCGGACGGAGCGGGCAGATCGCTCGGTGGTGCGCCATTGAGCCACAATAGGTGCACAGCCCCTCCCGAAAGCAGCGTTCACGCTCGGCCTTGGTTAGGCAGGCGCGTCCTAATTGCATGGGTTCCCCGGCTCCGGTGTCAACCACGGCAGGAGATGGAGAGCTGACATTTCCGTGGGTGGTAAAAGTGAAGGGGGTCGATGGCCGTGGAGTCGTGTAGGCAAAGGTGGGTGCTGGCGGCAGGGTTCTCGGGGCTGGCTTCGGGCGAGAGAGGAGGCACTGATCAATCCGTAGGGCGAGCTGAATCAGTCCTTCCAGTGTGGCGGGAAGCTCTCGCCCGGCTAGTTCGTCTTTAATCCGGGAAGCTAGCCCCTCGTAGTAGGATGTCCGGAGCGCGGCGTCTCCCCAGGTGGTTTGTACTGTGAGGGTGCGGAAGTCAGCGGTATAGCGACTCACGGACAATCCACCCTGCCGCAGGTGGTACAGCTTTGTGTCGGTCTCCACCTCGCCTGCAGGATGTTCAAAGGTGAGTTTTAACTGGCGGGTGAATTCATTGTATCAGAATCAGAACGAAGGACTGCCATGGTCCACTCAGCTGCCTGCCCTGACAGCAACGAAACGAGGAGAGCAATGCACAATCAATCGATGGAGTATTTGATGGCATTAAACTCAAACACCAGATCTAGAGCAGTTAGGAAAACACTGCATCTCCCGTCCGTGCCGTCTCATTTATCCGGTAAAGCAAGAAAAACATGGAGTTGGAGAGGGAGGGACGGAGTAGCGACCGCCGTGGCGGGAGGCCAGTTAGCCGCGCTAGCAACAGCCTTGCGAAGATCCGCGTTCTCCTGTCGAAACTCCGCCACCTCACGGTGCACGGCCGCGACGTCTTGGATGCTCCGGCGAAGAGTAGTGAGCTCTCCGTTTAGCTGGTTGATTAGCTCGGCGTGCCGATCTACCACGCCGCATACTGTAGGTGCGCGTAATCCGCTGGGTTTACTGCTTGTGGCTCAGTCATTCTGTCACGATACTAACCGGGATGATCAGAAAATTTTGCACACTTAGCGGTTAGCCCTATGTAGCGTGGATGGTAAACCCAAACGCGGAAGCAAGCGAGTAGGCAGGATAACCACGCGATTTAGTCTAAGGACTCTCACAAAAGGGGAGCAAGGGAAAAACACAAATTTAACCCGCGTCCTATAAACACACACTCGAATCAGAAAATAGACCAAAATGGCAGACGGACGATCTGAACCGACATGGGCGAACTCAATGACTGAGCGATGTGAAGCGCCATCTTGTTTCCTTTTATGTGCAGAACGGGTGTGTGTGACATTATGTTTAACACTTAAACATAAATCAGGAATTTATCAGGAATTTATCTTGATCCTTGGCCTAGGAGGAACCGAGTGAAAAGGTGGGATTTGAGAGCTAATGCTTGACTTGCATGTCATGGTGTTCTATCACATCTTCTCATATTTATGTTGCAGGATGTACTGTATATATCATTAACTCTACCAGTATGCTTCAAAAAACCCTGGGGGGAAAATGACAGCATCATCAGCGTGGACGGTGAATTCTGGATATCCCTCAGTCATTTTAGTATAATTTTAGCTTCATGTTCATTTCAATGGAATGGAAATTATCAAACTTATCAAACACATCTTTTAATATATCATATAGGTATAAGAATATGGTCATAAAATAAATACATTTTGGAAGAAAGCAAACATTACCCAGAACTAGTTAACTTCCTGGGAAATCACTAACTTCACATGTAAACCTCCTGCTTTTCTACAGTCACTCCTAACGCTAGACAAAATCTTAAGAGATCTGGTGCAAACTCTAGATACAACGTGTATATTAGCCTTCTTGACCTTTTTGACACTGCACACCTGAGGCTGCTGATCTGTTACAGTGCTCAGAGAGCCTGAGCTCCACCTGCATCAACAGACAAAATAATCTTATAAGAGTATTTGTTTTAGGCTTAATGAGAAAGACTCTTAAAGGTACTCTGAAAAGCAAGAGTGGCTTACTCACACTACTTGTTCCATCAAAACAATGATCTCGGGTTACATAGCTTTATATGGGTTCTTTCCTCTTCAAATGCAAATAATCATGATTTTTAACAGTGAGCTCTGAGAGATATGGAAACTAGTTAAACAGTGCAATGTGGTAGTCTCTACATGCTTGTTGTAAAACATTGGAGACAGACCAACTACACACAAAACGGTCACCTTAATCATTTGCTATAGAAATGCATTAAAAAGTACTTCTAAAAATTGTTTGCATTATATAATGAGATCTTCAATGCATAATTCAGCAAAAATCAAGTCATTGTCTATACTGCTTTAACCTGTATACAGGGTTGCAGGGGGCCTGGAGCCTATCCCAGGGGACTCAGGGCACAAGGCGGGGTACATCCTGGACAGGGCGCCAATTCATTCTAGGGCACACACGCACACACGCACACACGCATTCACATACTTATTCACAGACTACAGCCTAATCCATATGACTGTGAGAGGAAACCCGGGACCCCCAGAGGAAACCCAACAAGCATGGGGAGAACATGCAAACTCCATGCACACAGACCCGAAGTGGGAATCAAACCCTGGATTTTTTTTGTATCAATTTTTTTTCCTTTAAATTGGCTACATGACTAAAAAAGGGAAAAGGTCATGGCTTTGTAATGCTTTTAGAGGGATTTTTTCCAAGATCTTGGTTTACTTGTCCCCTAGGAAAGCAGTCACTGGAAACCAATACCAAAATTATTGCCAAAGTGAAACATTTCTATCCTCATGGGAATCGTCTTTGTTTTTTAGGATGACATCACCCATGTCCAGAATATAAGAATGGTTTGATGAGAATGAAAATAATGTACATTATATGGTCAAATGTATGTGCAGACCTGTCCATCACACCCATATATGGGCCTTCTCCAAACTATTGCCAAGTTGGAAGCACGTACAGTAACTGTCTTTTATTTACCTTTGTATGTTGTAGCTTTGGCATTTCCCTTCACTGGAACTATCCCAAACCTGTTTCAGCATGATAATGTCCCTGTGCAAAAAGCAAACTCCATTAAGACATGGTCTGTCAAGAGTGGAGTGGAAGACTTCAAGTGGCCTGCACAGAGCCCTGACCTCAACCTCTCTGAACACCTTTAGGATATGTTTGAATAACCACTACACATCACTCGACAGCAGTGCCTGAGCTTACTAATGCTCTTGTATTGCATGTATGCGTAAAACTTCACAGCCACGATCTAAAACCTAGTGGAAAACTTTTGGGGAACAGAGGAACTATCATTACAACAAAGTGGGATTACATTTTAAGACAATTAAAAAAAAAATCCAGTATGGGTGTTATAGTCAAGTGGTCACAGAATTGTTGTCATCACAAATTTCTTAAAATGCTATTTTTAGCATAAAACCACAAAATATTATTTAAATGAACCCTTATGTGTGCAGCATTCAGTTCCGCTCTTATTATTCAGCACTGCTGTGGCTGTTAAGACCTGGATGGTAATGTTCATGTGCTTGGTGATGGTAAGTCCATCTTACCCAAATCAATCTGATGACATGCTTAAAGTTGACATCTTTACTGGTAGTTTGAAAAGCAACCAAGTTCCTGTGAGCCAGTCTCTAAAATCCTAATCAGCATGACTGTCCACATACATGTAGGCTGTACTTCCAGGCAGAGGTGGTAAAAGAACCAAAAAAGTGTTATTCATTTATAGAAAGTGTTAGACTGGGTTAAAAAGAAAATAAATACAGCTGTAAAATGTTTTTAATAGAGTAAGTAAAAATCAAATGTATTAAGTGAAGAGAAAACTCCTAAAAAAACAAACAAACAAACAACCAAATAAAAAATAAAAAACTGCATCAACTCCCAAGTGCTGCAAAGGAAGCTTGTTCACCTTATCATCCAGAGATCACAAGTTTGATTCCTAGGTGACACTACAGCCGGCAGCCTAGAAAGAGCAGGTTGGCCAAGCTTTCTCAGGGGGCTAGAGACAGCATACTTAAACTCACACATCAATCATAGCAAAACTATCATTCATGGGCGTCTGTGATCCTGCAAGTGGATGGGGTGGATAGTGCTTCAGAAATGCGGCCATCAGAGGAAGTATTAGCCTATATGGGGGAGAATTAGACACAATTAAATTAAGGAGAAAATCAGAGGAGGTGAATGACATGAAGTATAGTAGCCTGGACCTTCTTGGTGGATACATTTAATCTGTTGAAAAGTAAAACAGTTTGTTTTAAGTAGCAGACAATGTGGAAGCTCCAGAGTGAAGTAAAACACTGGCAGTAATAGTAAAGCCTTAATTGCCTAAAATAAAGTATATTCTAATACTATACATTGTAATGACCTTTCTTTTACTTTTCAGTACAATTACTGTAGGTGCATCAACTTACTGTCACTGTATTTTCATTCTGAATCTGATTCAAACATGCCCGTTGTCAATATTTAGTTGAAGTTTGAGACAAGTATTTGCAGAAAGGTATTTTATTATTCCATCCATTGCAAAACTAGAATGCCAAGCAAATGTTTTGGCTAACTGACTATAATGTGTGAAGGGAACATTGTGTGCTCATTATTTCTGAATGATTTATATCTGATTTGTACATTATAATTTTTACATTAACCATTACTCGCTGTCATGTTGTTTTTCCTCGGCATCTGGCACCGAACAGCTTCTCTGCATTCACATGTTCTTCTGGAGGAAACCACTTCTCCACATCATCCCAGACTTCACACGCCTATGTGTTTAAGACTAAATCAGCCTTCAGTTCAACACAGATGAAAAGGATAAGACACACAGATAATTATCTCTGCTTTCTGTGAAAAAAAAGCTACAGTGTGTTTTTGCAAGGAAGCATGGAGATAAGCATGCAGCTTTTGCAAATGCACAGGTAAATAAAGAACTGCTGGTGCTAGCCAACGCTGATCTTTGTATTGATTACAACACTAATGTTTTGGCAAACCTGCCCAGCACAGGATTTGGGAATGCTGATGCAAAGCTAATTGAGCTAGTTTTAGTGTTTTAGGTAATTGTCCACAGTCCTTTTCTTAGAGTCCGCTGGGAAAATAGTGTGTGTGCTTTGTCAGCAGCAGATTGGTGTGTGTATATAACAGCCATGGATCTTGCGATCTTTTCCTGGGGGGCCAGGCTTTCACAAAGTACTTCATGCTATCACTCTTTGCCATCAGTATTGCAAGTCTGTAAAGCAAAAAAAGCAAGGCAAGACACAAGCTCAATCCCTCCCACACACATTCACCTCGGTTTATTTGGATCATTACAAATACAGTCTTATTAATGTTTCGGTTTAGGGGATGCTGTCAGGTTTATCTGCCTTTGGCTAGAGCGTGGGTTGACTGCAGCATCTGTTTGTGTGTGTATGTGTGTGTGTGTGTGTGTGTGTGTGTGTGTGTTAACTGGCTTATTGATTCTTTGCGTGCTGGTCCTGTGACTTTTACACAACCTGGGTGGTTCTCTGAAACTATTCTATATTGGCCACCTGAGTCAAGCATTTTGCCCGAGAACCAGAAGCTCGAGATGGAATTTGAGATTGCAGTCAGGACTTGAACTCTCTCGCAGCTCTGGATGATGACAATCAGTCAGCAACATGCAGCTATTCAATAAAGATGTTATCGACTGCCAGCGGCATTCGCACATCTCTTTCAGCAGCATTCACCACGACAAGATCAATGAGTCGAACGTCTCAGTCCTTTCAGACTCCTCACTTTTTCTTCTCTTTCTTTCTGCAGACGAGGGGGAAGAGCTGAGCGAACAAAGGGACATGAGACTTCCTGATGTCATTGTGGAGGAAAAACTAGTCTGACTTGGTCGTGATGGCAGCTGCTGAGCATCTGAAACAGCTGCTGAGCTAGTCAAACACTTCCAAAAGGTCAGGGAGAAGTCAGTACCGTGGATGAGGAGGAAACTCATCGGAGCTCATGTGACTGACTCGTTGAGTTGGCTATCATGGAAAAAATCTTCTGTATTTGTATGTAAATAAAGCAAACTTCCTTCTTGCTGACTTTTTTCTGCTGACACAAACTCGTTTCGACTTTGCCTATGTCTATAAAATAATAAATCCTTACTATGATTATTGTTGTCTGTGTAACGTTTCCAAACTGCCGTGTGTGTTGTAATTTCATTCCAAGAACTTTGGCGCAAGGAGAAATCAAATATCCTTTAACTGAAATGGGGTAAATGCCGAGTCAAGTGAATGATCATTTGCTTGCTAAACTACATATTAGATGTTTTACATTTAAGCGATATCACACGATAGGGAGTGCTGTTGTTTTGGATGGATTTTATCACGGCTGTGATGCGGCCGTAGGCATGCGGGCGCAGACCTTGAGTATTATATTGCTTTTATAAAACAGTTCCACAAACTCCAATTATGATTTATTTCTTGTTTAACCAGTTATTTTTCTCCGCCAACACATATGCTCTGCAACTGGCAGAAGTAACTAACCACGACTGGTGACTGGCAGTGAGCGACATATAGTCAGTGTAACTATCAGAGGTTAAAGTAGTTGAAGTTCTTACCGGTACTGTGTGGCCAAAGGGTGAGGAGAATAAACCATGAAGTCCTACAGTATGGACAGTCCTATAAATCTCGTTAGTTTCTCTTGCTATGTTAATTATTCCGATTTTGAATATCAGGTAACTTCCAGGTTCCAGGGTGAAATACAAATAAGTATTAACTGAAAAACTTTAAAATTCCTTGGTCCACACATCGAGTAGTGCCCTTGATTAGGGTTTAGAGAGGGATTTGGGGTTCAGCCTTGTGTTAGAAGCTAGTTAGCTTTGTAGCTCAACTTAGGCATACATGGAACGACATCGACGTAATTGGTAAGGAGACAACAAGAAGTGTTGTTTAAAACGGCATGGCATTATCAGAAGTGCTTCTCACTGGATCTGAATGTGGGATTGGGCAAGCAGCTGCTTTCCCCCTTGTTCTTTTAAAAAACCTACTTCCTTTAAACATGCTGGTAACTGTCTGTTGATACATACAAATACTTAAACAGTGATTGTTCTGTACTGGCAACAATTTGTGAAAAAAAAAAGTTTTTTTGTTTCAGAAGGGAGAAATATTTTTATTGACCTCCATTAAGCAAAGACAACAACTATTGAGAAATTAGGTTCAGAACTGTTTATTAATTTGTGCACCATTCCACAGGCCTGCTGTGACTATGCAGAAGCTGAGCTGTATACATGGTATATTTGCACATTTCTTTTCAAGTGAATTCATTTTAAATGCAAAGGAATCAGTGCTAAATTGTGAGCTTATTCTCTATACCCCCTTGTATAAAAATGTGTAACATTGTCAGTCATTAAAAAACCCAAAATAAGCTACATTCAGAATAAATTGCTTACAATTTTTGTTTTTTAAAAAACAAATCATTTCCTGTTCTCTATGCCATCGTCAAACATCTTTTGGAAGACTGGTCCCTTACACATTTCAAAGGAGCTCTGAAGCCATTTATGATTGCAAAAAATGGTCAAACACCTTACTAAGATATTATATGTATAGAAATAAAGAAAAAGAAAATAGAAGTAGAAACAGACCGTGACCCATGGTAGTTTGTAGTTACCTCTATAACTACACAACTACACATTACAATGGCATGTTACTAAAGTATAGTAGTTGTGAAACTTTTTTGTCGTTTCACTTTGGCTTTCAATTATTAGTCCTTTGCGTGTGTGTGTGTGTGTGTGTGTGTGTGTGTCAGTTGCTGCAAACCTGTCGAGAACTCATGCATTAAGCTGGAACACTGCGTTTAGTCACGCCAGGTTTATCCAAGATGCACCCACATGCACTTTTGCTGTTTCTTTCAAACACAAAACAGTTCATTTCTATTGAATTCATTTACACAGAATTCTTATTTTTATTTGAATGAAAATAATCTTGTCACTGTTGACAACTCTTCCAACTAACTCTACCTCCCCTTCTCACACCTACTTACTTACTCACACACATAGAAACACACACACACCCATAAACACACACCTGCCACCCAGACATATGTAGACAAGATACCTGTGCTGCTTTTCCACTAATGATTACCACTTATTACATTGCATTCAATCATATGTTGTATTTTTTTTAATATGTTTTATGTCTTATATGTTTAGAAAAGAGCATATAGTTGTCATAGAAAACTACCTAAAATGGTGCATGGGTGTTTTTTGTAGAAGAGAAAGTGCAAATGAGCATGAATGATAAACAGCATGGTCTGCTGCATGCAAATTCTTACATGGCAATAAAACGGCAGACACATACACATTCATGCACTAAGTGTTTTAGCTATAGTTGATTTTAAACCAAGCGGATTAGCTAGCTACATTAGTTAGCTTGGATCGAGTAGGGTTGCAGTCAAGAAGAGTTCCTTGTTCCATTCAGAAATGGAATGCTTCTGTGCAGCTGTAAGTATCATACAATTTGTTCTCTTTATATTAGTGTCTGAAATCTGACAACATACTTATTCTTTTTTTGTCTCTCACCTGTGATATTGACTTACTTAAACCATTGCCCAATAGAAGAGGGAGAAAAGATGGAGTTTAGTGAAGTATCCTTGTTGGTGTAGCAGCAGAAATAATCTTCCATGTCAAATGTTCTACAGGTATACATGAATTCATTTGGGGAAAGGAAAACCCAAGTGTGTGTATGATAGCTGAATCCACAGGATGAGCGGTGGGGTGGGGAAATGACCCTGTGGTTTCACGCTCTGTCTGTTGTGTATCACACGGCGCCTTCAGTCTGCTCCCCTCTGTCTGACACACTGCCTTCACACATCCGGGAATGACACTGTTTGTTACATTTAATCATGTCTGAATTGGCTATGATTAAACACATGTAATCTCAAAGGTGTGGGCAATAATCAACAACAGCATGTACGCTGTAATACCCCACAATTTATCTGTCTTTCAGTGGCACATCATCCTTGTTGATATACCGTCAGCTCGTTCTATTGTTGATCATTAATCATTACTGGGTGTAAAAATGACAGCCCTCTTTCAGACCGACTAAGACTAAACCAGTTCGCTACAAAATTGGTATTAAGGAGATCAACACTTTCACACCGGCTGCAGTTCTTAAAAAAAGAAAAAACCTGTTTTCTCAATCCATTGATGAAATCGTAATTGTTGTGGAATTTGTGTAGAGTTGTATAGGAAGATAGGGGAACCTCAGGGTTGGAGTATAAGAGGATTTTTTTTGTTTGTTTAGTCCTTAAGTGAAAAGGCATGCAAGAAAGTGTCAAAATGTTTCTGTTGAAAAATGACATTTAGCAAAATGGAACCATTCTACTAAAAATGCGGTTTGCAGCAGTGTGCACAGACACTGTATGACCAACCATGAAATAGCTAGAAATTATTTACATAAAGGGATGAGGAAATATGCTAAATAAATTCACCACATGATCAGTACTATTAAACTGATAAATGTGACATGCTCATGGATTTTGGGCAAATGCCAGACAGTAAAAATAGGTGTGGTAGTATTCCTATTTTTTCTTTTCGTTATTTAAGACATAGTCCACCATTACGAAAACCATAAAGAGAATGTCAGACACGACTAGAGCCTAAGCAGTGCCTAGTTACTAGAATGAATGATAATGTGCTAATTAGATGTTTAAGAACTTGAATTCTCTTGAAAGAGCACATGAATGCAAAACACATGATCTCTAGCTACAATTTATGGACAGAAATCCTGACAAACATCTCTTTCTACAAGCATGGGCATTATTATGGAGTTAATCATACCCTTGGCTGACTTTGCTTTTCTGAAAAGGTTTGTCACTAGATTGGACAACAGCAGAGAACAAGAAAAAAATTGATGTTGAATGATGCCTGGAGAAATATTTGTGTTCAAGTTTTTCTTAAAATTGTTTAAAGGTGTGGAGATCATTTCATTAGGGTTTTAGCATTTCCTTAAATGACTGAAAATCTTGCAAGAACACACAGCATACAGTACCAGATACCAGACAAAGGCAATGATAAATTCTCTGGAGGTATTTCTTTTTATTAAGATTGATCATTTTTGTAATTTTAACTGTATGAAGAAAATTGCAGAATCAGATATATATAAAGTAATGATAATATTAAATTGATGTGCCAGGTCAAGAGACAAACTCATGACTACATTTAAAAGTCAGTCAGGACTTGTTTTGAAAATATTGTATTTTTTTTTTAAATGACATAATACTTCCAAGAAAAGGGACACACTTACACTCTTAGAAAGTTACATGCATGAAAAAAAATGCATGAAAAAGCCAAACAATTCAGGCAAACTGCATGTTTTATATGTCAAGATGCAACAATACTTGTTGATCACTTGGTCAACACTAAACATGTGCTGTTTCCTATATAGAAGGTCATTATTTACCTTATTATTTTTTCTTTGTCATGTGATGGCATGTCCCCGTGAGTACCATGCCTGTGGGTCTAATGATGCTTTGATCAGCAAAAAGATGACAGGGTAAACAGAACTCATTCACACACTGAGCTATTGCAGCTTGTGTTAGTTTTATATTGTGGCATTTCTTCTTAATTGAATGGTTATTTCTGTTTGCTTTAATTTTTAAATGTATTTTACCTTGCTTTGATTTTTTCACATACTTAATAATGTTTTAGTTAATATTATTAATATGAAATAACTTTGCCAAATTATTCATTAAATATTGCGTACAAATAAGGTACATAAGCTATTTAATTTTGACAGTGTGGTTTATAATAAAAAACAACAAGAATCTATTATAATTATATTTTTAAAGCCAATTAGCCATGGTTTACATTGGCTATTTTTCTAAATCCTACATTTAAAGACACTTAGGAGCACAACCAGGATATGAACATTTTTCTGCAATTACAGGATTTTTAAGTATACCAAATTAAATGTGTCAATGCTCCTTTGATAATGGTCATATCCAGCTTGATAAATGAGGCCCAATGTTGTGATCATATCGCTTTATTGCTCAATGTTATGATCATGTCATTCAAACATTATATACAAACAGCACTGATGCTTGTAAATAAAAAGCCTTAATGTCATATTTATGGTCATACAAATTATACAAATAAGTGTACTCATTTTTCTATTTTACAGGACTCTAAAACTTCTGCATTTTGATCTGTGATAACATTCTTGTAACCATACTAAGGAAATGTATCCATAGGGAAACAAATATTTGAATGTCAATTCATCTAAACTCTGAACTTATTTTTATGTAATCTTTTCATCCTTAAAGCAGTGTTTTCAAAAAAACATTTTCAAAATGATTTTAATAAATTATAAATATATAATAAATGACAAAATTATAAAACAATATTCAAAAACAGCAGAATTATGCACCTCAAAAAACCCAGATCTACCTTTCTCTTTCTCCTCTTGCAGTAAATCTCCAGCACTTCCCAACAATGTGAGGCTGACTGGCTATATCTCTCAAATCTATCCTGATTTATTAATTCTGCTTGTCAGCATTGTAGCTGAAAGTCAATTAACTTTGACTGTATTGATGACTTTTCTTTACTATAGGAAGGCTCTAGGTAAAATATTTTTGACTTGTACTATATACTATCAGTTGTGCTTTAAATGTGTTATATAAACCAGCCATAACTAAGCAGGTCATAAATTTACATTATTGTAATCTAAGCAGTATCTATCTAGTAGATTTTCTGATAATCAGTTAATTAATAGTTTCTATGAGCCTGGGAAATTGCAGTAGAGATTAGGAACTGATGCCAGATGAGGCCTGGTTTAAAGTTGGTGTACCAATTAATCCCAAAGGTGTTAATTGGGGTTGATGTCATTTCTTTAGGGTTCTAGAATTTCTCAAAATCACCCTTAAATTCTCTTGAATTAGATTTTTTTAAATTAGATTATGCAACGAAACGCTTATACAACTGTCCGTGACCTAAAATCGATTTGACTACATTGAAAACATTGCACTAGACAATATAATTAAACTAAATATAGAATTTGCAATAAGATAAAATATTAGGCTGGAAATTAAGTTACAAAATAAAGTAGAATTTAAATAGAAATATATAAACTACACAGGAACAGGATTATATGTATTAATAATTTATACACTGTTTGAAATGAATCATGAT
>JAQQZT010000020.1:12989113-12999215 GCA_030068275.1 Clarias platycephalus | reverse complement strand
TGTAAAAAAAAACACACACACACACACACACACACACACACACACACACACACACACACACACACACACACAAAGGTCCATTTCTTTTGAACATGCGTTTATTAGACACAAATGAATTTTGACTATAAATAATATGACTAGGATTTCATTGTGGCCATCACAATAAAAAGTTTCACTTTTTCATTGCATCATTCTATTCAGCCTTTAACTATTAGGTATGTATAATTATGATTAATTGTATACTTAATAATATTTTGTTTCATACAAATCAAGAAAACGATCCATATTTACAAGACAAAACTTTCATAAATTTACCAAATTAATTATCCCCTCACTGTATTTATTATGTTTATCATTCATATTTCATTATTGTCATTATAAAATTAAATGTCATTACAATGTCCAAAGAAACATAATTGACTGCAAATATTGCAGAAATCACCTGTGGTCCACAGTTCCAGCTATGAAAATTAAATTAATTACCGATTTTACGCATTTTAAACCAGTAAAATTGGACTAGTAGCCTATAATAATCCACTTTCTGATGATGTCCTGAAAATTTCTTTGATAGAGACAGAAACAGGGGTACCATGGTAAATTAAACCAAATGTTTGAATGTTTGATAGCATCCAAAGCAGCAAGTGCAATTCAACAAAAATCTTGAATAATCAATTAAAGCAATTAAACTGTAGCTGCAGTCTTGCAAACCCAACGTTATTTAGAAGCAATGCCAGTTGGTTGGAGGCGAATTTGACAACCTTGTAAATAGTCTTCTTCTCCAGAAGGTTTGACACATTCCGCATTCTAACAATAACACTTTAGCTTGTCAAACCTTGTTTGTTATGTCCAATATATACCAGACACCAGACAGACATGAAAACGTCACGCTTCTTTTACACGGCTGAAAAGGATAGTCTGTGCTATTGTATGCATTTTTAAAAGCTTTGCTTGTTTTCATTTTGGGACAAGTGACTAGCAGCATCTAGCTCAAATGAATACTGTAGACAAATACCGAGTTAACTAACGTTTTGTTGTGTATCACAAGGTTTCCAAGTAAGACCATTCTAAACATTAAGATAAACTGACGTATATAACTAGATAAATTTACTCATTTTGTTTACGCATTGCGCATTTTCTCAAAGCGTTCCATACGGTACTATTTAACTTGCATGGCGTAATAGCAGTTAAATAATGTACATGCTTGTTTTCCCCGGCATACAAATAGAAATGAATGAGATGAGCATTGTCATGGTGCTCGTTTGTCATTTCAGGAGACGTGGATTGCGCGTATTGGCTTTTACAATCACCAGCGTTATCACAAATGATACAGTAACCTGCGCTCGTGTTTGTTTTTAAGATTTTAGAGTTTCACTGAAGATCGACGGCACAGTTTTACTGTCTATTTAAATTATCACAACAGCAGATGTGACAGCAAATTTGCCCTGTGCGAGCTTTATGAGGCTGAGGTGGGTAAGGCCAGGTTGTGAACGTTGCTCAGTGCCTCATGCTGCTGCTGCTTGATCAGAGGACTGGGGGGTTTTCTATCTGCCACTGAAAGTCAAAAGAGGGTGAAGTTAGAGAAATAAATGAGCCTTTTATTTTATCCATGTTTGTCTAAACCAAACAAAATACTTTTGACAATATATTTTATTCCATCTTAAAATCAAGAAGAACATTTAACACTAAATGCTGTCCAAAAAGGCCAGTGGTGTAAGAACTCACCATCTGATGGATGTTTGAAGTTCATGGCAGTGTGAAGATGTGACTCGTTGTGCGTTAGGCCTGTTCCCTGAGGCTGCCAGTGATGCCCATAGTTTCCCCCGTACACCCCGCACTGACTGGGGGAAGAATAGGGGCAGGGGGGCATATATCCGCTAAGACTCGAAGGAGACTGTCAGAGGACATGAATACACCATTAGTTCGAGTTTAGAAACGAAAAAAAAAAAATCTAGACGTCATCATGAATGTAGGTGAGAAGGAAAATGTATTAGCGAGTTCAGCAATATAGCCTAAGTAGCCTAATAAGACACTACACTAATGGGTTAAAGAAAATGAAAATGGTGCTAGATCCTAATTTTACAACAGAAACCAAACATTTGAATCTGGATCCTGGAACGTCCATAGTACTGGATTAACATTTACTCAATTAATACCTAATTGAATTTAAGTTCTGACCCAAATCAGCAATACAGGGATCACCACAATCTGGGGGTGTCATTTTTTTTCTCGACACCTCACTTTATGCTTTTGGACGTGGCCGCCTTTCTGACATAAGATTCATGAAAAAACAAACAAGCAGGTGATTTCTAAATTTGTGATTCTAACCCTCATATTTTTTATTTATTTTATTTAAACGAATTGTCTGAATTTGAAGATTAGAATGACAAATTTTTAACATTACATTGAAATTCTACTTTAGTCAACAAAACTAACAGCAATCATTTTATTGTTGGCTCTTTTTTGACATTTCCATACCGCAATGTTTTTACAGCCAACGTTCTGCGTCCAGCCCTTTATTTTCTTAAGAGTGTATATCTCGCAATTCTTACAAATTTGCCGTAAACTTGGCTTGGGGTCGTTCCCCTATGCACAGGTCAATCAAACAGATAGAAAATAGAAAGATGGAGACATAATCCAATGCATGAATTACCTGATTGTATTTGATATCTGTGTCTATAGATGATCTGTCAATGCCATTAACCGCATGGGAGGGAAAGGAAGTTCTGTTCACACATGGCCACTCCTCCATTTTCTGCTGGTATCCATCAGGTCCAGCGATGGCTATAGAGAGAATCGGGAAACACGTTCACCAGCAATATGTAATTAGAGAAAATATATTATTGTAACCTATTTCTTATTCACTTTAAACGGGCCTATCTGTTAAACGGCGGAGACAACAACGAAAGCAACAACAAATAACAATATTAATGATACACGTATTTGCTACTAATAAAATAAATAAAACGTTTAGATATATACATTAACATAGACTGGATCTAAAAAAACAAAGTAATCATTAATAAGATTAATAAGTAATAATTAATTAAGATAATAATAATAATAATAATAATAATAATAATAATAATAATGTCACGTTATTTTTATAGGTGTTACTCTTATTACTGTATTATTAATATTACCAAAAAAATTGGTACAGTTATTATATTCATTGCATTGATTATTGCATGAATTGTAGAAAATTTGAAAAATAAAAAAATAAAAAAACATTTTATCATAAGAATTTTTATTATTATTATTATTATTATTATTATTATTATTATTATTATGAGATAAGCATAATTGCTTAAACCGTTTAAGGATGACTTGATTACAGGCTATTATTTAAAATCAGATAAATCCAATGGCAAGAAGCCTTTTGTTTCCTTAAGTTTTCTTTGACGCTTCTTACTTTTTTACTTTTAAACATAGCAGGGTAACAAGGGTGGGCCTAAAAAAACAATTATGAAAGTAAATAATAACAAAATTAAATGTTCTCGTGAGTGGAATATATGTCCATATTCAATTTAACGCACTGTCTATGTATCTATCGAACTCCCATATATATTACCTAACACACTGTCCTTTTTTTTTTTTTTTTTACCAGAACTAACTAACTAACTAACTAACTAACTAACTAACTAACTAACTAACTCAGTCATCATCAGTAAGCGGTGTATCCGGGTCATAGTTCTGGATCATGAAACCTACCCCGGAAACAGTGAGCATGAAGTGGAAATAAATACAGCGCTAATCTGTTGAAGAACACACACACACATCTACGGAATTTGAAGTTGTCCTGTTACTTTAACACACTACTGCACGTTATATTAATTGAATTACTGTATTACCAATTAATTGCTTATACACAGTGTCCTATATTAACTTACTGTATGTTTTAACAAGCTTATAACAAATTAGCAGAGTCCCTTATAACCAAATACACTGTCCCATCTACCTACCAAACTGATCTCTAGTATTTCCCTACACTATTACGATGTCAATTAGGCTTACACCTAACACGCTTTTCCGATTATAACATTGCCAATAGCTAATTAACACTCTCTACTATTAGACATACAGTGTTCTTGCAATTATCCATAACCACTGTTCCACATTATTATAACATACTGATTAAAATAGCGTTTTACAACATACACTTCCTTCTTACATAACTTACTGCAGAGTGATAGTTTAAGAGCTACTACTACTACTACTTCTAATAATAATAATAATAATAATAATAATAATAATAATAATAAAAGCCTACATTTACATTTTGCTAATTTATCAGTGAAAATGTGTCAATGATCATGTTCTATTTACTTTGTTTTATATTGTATTACATTTACATATTTGTGTATTTCTTTTGTATTTGTCTTTTTTGTCAAATTTATTTACAAATGGGTTTAGATTTTCTGCATTTTGCTTTCGACTAACAGGTTTATTCCCTGTTTAAAAATAAATAAATAAATAAATAGGCCTAAATAAACATAAAAACTAGGTGGTTTAGGCCAGCTTACCTGAGGGGTCCATGAAAGCTCGAATCCCTAAGATGTTGCTGACAGTGTGCACAGAAGGCCAGGCTCGGGACAGACCGACTCCGACGCCAGGAGGCCCGCTGAGTTTAGCTCCGGTCGGTGAGATGGCGTTGGGGTACGAGTAAGCACACATCGGACTGTACGGAATTGGCGGCGCGGGAGACTTAATGCCGCCGGTCTCGTGGTGTCCAGGCTGTGACAGGTTCCCAATCTTATTCCTCAAAATGCGACTGATGGAGCTCACCGACGGCACGTTGTACTTGTCACAGACACCGTCAGCCAGCAGCCGGTCCCGAATCTCCCACGCGAACATGCCCGGGTCCGCGCGCTTATACTCCCGTATGCTTTTTACCACGTTCGGTGTTGTCACGCGCGGCTTGCTGCCGCCGATGGCGCCAGGAAGCACGGAGCCCGTCTCGTGGTAGCGCGCCAGGATCTTGCTCACGCAGCCGTGAGACACCCGCAGCTGGCGGCTTATGTCACACGGGCGAATACCGAGCTGCGCGAGCTCCACGATGCGCACACGGATGGCGTTGGGAAGAGGCCGCCCGTTCACAAACACCCCGCCTAGCTGATTCACCTCACCGTATGATGGCTGCTCTGTAATAATAATAATAATAATAATCATCAACATTGGCTTCATACTTCATGTATAGAAATGCAGTCATCAACATAATAATAATGTATATGATTAGTTCAGTACCTATTACACTATCTATTAATTTGCTAATTAGTAGAATAACTATAATAATCATATGCACTAAAAGTAGAAATTAATGTATTTCCATATTCACAAACACGGAAAAACCATCATTTATTAATAATATGAGTTTTTAACGAAGGACTACACATCACAAAAAATCTCCACTTTTCTTTATTACAATCACTAAGTTATAAAAGTGAAAGTGATATATTCAGAAAGCAAATTTTGTTCTGTTTAAAAATATTTTGCAGTTTAACGAAACAGAAAGTCTGTGAGCACTGTGAGCATATATCTAAACTGAACTGTATAACAGAATGTGTAGCATGTTTAGACATATAATTATGTAGCTAGTAGACGATTATTATTATTATTATTATTATTATTAATAATAACAACTTGCATCTTGTCTATTGTAAAAGGCTAAGCTAAAATTTAATTCTTTTCTGAGAATTTTCATTTTCATCTCCACATTTTAAATGAAATATAAGACACACTTACCCATTTGCAGAGGCTTTACGGTATTCACTCTTTATTCTGACCTTGTCCACATTGGAAAAGCAGCTTCTCCTTGTCTCCTGTTTAAAGCCGACGTCTACTTTCCACTGAAACTTTAATCAGAGTACAGAGGAACTGAACACATCTCCTAGCACAATGGCCGGTGTGTGTTCGCGTGGTGGATTAAACTCCTCCCTTAACTTAAGCTCATCATCTCACTTCCTTTTACACTCCTGCTGCTCCAAAAAAACATAGGTTCATACATCAGCATCAGTAAGGGCAAGGACGAAAGATATTTCTCCCCAAAATAAAAATAGATAAATTATTAATGCTTGGTAATTAGGCATCGTTAGTAAGTATTTATTTTTTCATCCAGACAAAGCATCTTGGTCATTCATTTTTATTTATGAGACAACGTTCTGATCAACTGGTTTAATCAGGTTACATTTTCTGCTCTTGTTGTAAATTTTAAAGTTGTTAACAACCACTATTCCCAATATTAATATGCTTTGAACCTTTACAAATAGTAACTGTAACATGTAACATATCTGTTTTTGTTTTGAATCAAATCAGTGTTTTTGTTTTTCATCAAACCAGACTGTACATTAACTCGATAGTGCAGTCAGTTAATGCAGAGCCCATACGCACATAAACCAGAATACCTGTCGCGAATTCGTCTAGTGCGCATGCGTGGTTCACAGAATGCTGTCCTTATCCTGCAAATAAGGAACCTGTCGGAGTGTTGATTTCTTAAACTTGAAGTATTGTTTAACCATGTTGATATTTGAAATTGTATGAAAAGCGAAGCAGAATTATAGAAAACTTGTTTTATTAAAAGTTGTGTAGTTGTTAGATTTTTAGGTTTATCAGCATTCTTTTATTCAAGAAACTTGATTCTTTTTTGTTGGGGTAGGGGTAGGGGTGGGGTGTGGGTGGCAGGGGTGGGGTGTGGGGTTGCTTCACTTCATGTTAATAATATATTTTGGTTATACAATTTTGATTTCTACAATTTTAATATCTTGTTAATTTTCACAAAATTTGATGACATTACTACTACTAGGCCTACTACTACTTCTACTACTAATAATAATAATAACAACAACAACAACAACAACAACAACAACAATAATTATTATTACTGTTGTTGTTTGTGTTAATTCATTGTTACACAGCCTTTATTTTAATTCTGTAGTATCAACGCTCTTATTATATTCATACATAAATCTGTAAAATATTGGACAGTATAATACATTAAAGTCTTATATACTCATATAAGAGATATGGGATAATTCGTATTTATTTATTTATTTATTTATTTATTTATTACGCGATTAATTAAAACCATCAATATGTTGTCGATATATGAATTAAAATCATTTTATTTCTTTGCTAGAAATGGCCTGCATTTAGTTCAAGTTGTTCATCAAGCATTCAGTTAGTTGTTTCAGAGAAAGTTCACTTTAAAGAAAAGCCCTTACACCTCTCTGTGATATTGTCCAGTGCTTGTGCTGATAGAGTTTGTGTTTGTACAGATTTAGGATGTCTACACCTAATGAATCTTTACTCCGCATATTCCATAGATTTTCTATTTTCCCCTTTCTGTAGTTTATTATTAGATATTGCCTGACATGTTCCGATGTGGGTTACTTCTCTTGTTATCCAGCTCAGATATGAATTCCTGATGTATCCCTGCTTCTGATGTGACGCCTGTCCCCGTATCGACAGCTTTGATTAATTTTGGACAAGAAATCAAGTTTCATTCTCTACGAAAGGTCGATTGCATTTTGAAAAACAAATGGACAAACTTGAAACTCCAGGTAATGAATATTGATTAAATATACATTAAAAGGCTGAAATCTATTTATATATTTATTGTTTGTTGTATGTATGTTTATCGTTATGTAGGGGATGATAAAGAGCTGAAGAGCACTGTCTCTTACTAATGCAGAACTGTGAAAACACTTTGCGTTGCACAGTTGATCAAGGCCATGTTTCCCTGTTTGTGCACTACTTTGAGCAATACACATACCTTTTCTTACAGCCACTATTCGTACAGTACGCATGTGTGTGTTTAGTGGTGGGAATAAAGATGTGTTCAAGATTCATGACCTAATCTTTAAGCAACAAAAGCCTCAACAGAGATTTAAAAAGGCTTTTTTTTTTTTTTTTTTTTTAATCTTTTGTGCATATGTATATGCTAAAGTCATCCAGTCTTGGTCTTGGAATACTATAGTTTAGTCAGGGCGCTGCGTGTATGTATTCGCAGTATACGGTGTTTACATAGTAACCGATCATGCTTGAACAAACACGATGAGGCCCTGCCTTATCCAACTGCGCCCTCGTGTGGATAGATTGATGTCGTACATGCATCCATCTTACTTAAACCTCTTCCGGCATATACATGTACATGTTGCGAGATAAGGCTTAGAAAAATGTGCACATTTTTTATTGCCAATTTCCATGTTAACAAAAAGATATGGATATGATATATGGATTAAATATGAATAATTAAAAAAAAAAAACTTTATAAGGACCCAGTGACTGATTCAATAAATGTTTTTATTTATTTATGTCTGCAATTTAAAAATGAATGTTGTTATTATGAAACATAAAAGACTGACTAGACTGTAATATATTACAAGGCATAACATGAATTTTATTTTAATTAATCTGTTTTTGCATTTCTCAGAAATTACAAATATATTGAAGTTACACAAATTTTGCATTTAAATGTTGATATTGCTGTATAAGAAATCTGGGTAAATGTATGATAATACTATCTATATGATTAAATACAATGCAAGCACATTATCTATATTGTATTGCATTGTCTAGCTCATTACTTAAACTCACAACTTATTCTGTGTAGAGTGGGGCTATTCCCTCAACTCTACATCTTGGATGGGGTCCCAACTCATCACAGGCCAACAAATGGCAATCAACCTAGACTGTATTATATTACATTATATTACATTACATTATATGGGAATAAATACAGTGGTAATCACCATTGGCCTCCACGGTACCTAGTTGGACTACAGAGGTTTCTAGATGGATGGATGGATTATAATATATTATGTAAAAGGCTCAGTTTTAACAGCAAATAGTTGTCTACCTATTAGGCTTTTGTGCTATAAATTTGATGATCTTTAGGACAGGTCACTTTACAAATATATTAAATTTATTTAGCCTGAATATAATAATAAAAACAGAGATATATAATAATCCATATCCGGCAATACTAAGACTCGCCACGCGATGGAAGCAAAGTTTAATATTCAGATTGTTCCGTGTATAGCAAGAATCAGACTTTCTTTAGTATAAAACTCCACATTATATATGTGCTGTAAAACGATACGGGTGCCTACACGTTAGAGAGACACTAAAGCTGTGAAAAGTCGTGAAAAGTGTATATACATTTTGGAATATTAATTAATTGGAATATTATAATTTCGTTTATTAAACGTATTATAGCGTTTATATGCATACAATCTGGACAAAAAAGGTGTGGTACCATAATTTCTTTACCTTTAGTATGTGTCTTCAAAAGATATATTAGATATATAGTACATCTTTAAATTAATTTAAAAAGCATTGTCATTTAAGACATGTTATATCCACATTTCTAGCTGAAATGGAATTATATCCACATTTCTAGCTGAAAGATACAGCAAATCGATTGTACCACCCCAGCAACAAAGAAAAGAACAGGTTGGTACATTTTCTTTTGAAAGTGCAAGAATTAGATTTCTCTATGTTGAGATTATATACCTTACATAACCAAATGCTGTTTCCTGAATAAGTAGAATGTGGGACTTTTTCTTTTGTGTTTTTAATCATGGACTAAAAACACTTAGTCATTTAGTCATGGACAAATTATTTAAAAAAAACAAACCAAAATGATCTTTTATTGAGATATAAGCGACAAATAAATGTTGACTCTTTCTAAACATCACATATTACAAAGTAAATGGATTTTGCCTGTGTATTAATAAATCTTTTTAAGACACGCTATAGAACAGGAATAAAACAGGTTTCAAATACAAATGTACACAAACAGGAACAAAAATAATAAATAAAAGGGTATTCTAGAGAGCAATAGAATGAGCATAATTAATTATTAAATAATTACATAATTGTTATATTACAGTAATTTCAAGTGGTGATATCAAGTTGTTTGGAGATCATTTACACTACCGTTCAAAAGTTTGGGGTCACTTTCTAACTCCATGATGGTTCCTGATGGTTTATTTCTTTCTACGTTGTAAAGGAATGCTGAAGGCGTCCACTAAATGCATGAATCTCCTTTGAACAGTTGATATTGAGATGTTTCTGCTACTTCTGCTCTGTAAAGACTTCATAACGC
>JAQQZT010000020.1:12972018-12989013 GCA_030068275.1 Clarias platycephalus | reverse complement strand
GTTATTTTATAGTTTTGAAATCCCCAGTATTGTTGTAGAATGTAGAAAATTAATCACTAAACAAAAACAAAGAAATTGAGACAAGTGACCCCAAACTTTTGAACGGTAGTGTATATCTTATATTTTCTCACAAACAGCCTTGAATTGATTCTCCATAAATGTGGACACTCCATCAAACAACGCTTTTTCTTTATATCAATTATATTAATATAAATAAACATACTGTATTGATATATAATATAAATACAATCCTGCATTAAAAAGGGGTTTTACTTGGTATCTTCTTTGAACTAAAACCCTATATACAATTCCACATTAAAACTTCCCCAAACAAACAGACAGAAGAACCATTTAAGCTTAAAAAGCATTTTCTAAAGACATTGGTGGATCAGTGGTAGGTGTTTCGCCTGCCATGCGGAAGGCCCGGGTTAGATTCCCAGCCACTGGATGCAGTGCCGGTCTCAAGCCCGGATAAAATGGTAGGGTTGTGTCAGGAAGGGCATCTGGTGTAAAAACATATGCCAAGTTTGTGTGCAGCCCAGATAGTCCACTGTGGCGACCCCTTGCCGGGAGCAGCCTAAAGACCAATGACAACATAAGGGGTGTACCACAATAAAAATACAACCAAAAATTACAATATCGGAGTTTAATAAGGTGAAGAACCGCCTTTGGTAACTTTTTTTAAAGGCTAAATTAAATAAATGTGCAGAAGTGTGCAACTGTAACTTTATATGATTTTTAAAAATATAAAAATTACTTGAAAAGTATTGAAATTTTTAATTTCCACGTATTTCAATAAGGGTTAAAATGCTAACAAAGAGGATTATTCCAGGCTTTCATTTTATTAAAACAGTGTATACCATTTTCTCATATTCTTGCTCCTTAGCAAGATAAGTACAATATTGTAGAAAATCGGATTTCTTTATTATCATATAATATATATTATGCCATAATATTGTGTTTTAGCACAATATGATCTAACTAGAGACTTTCTCAGCCTGATTAAGCTGTTGGACTGATTCTGGCCTTGTGTAGCTTTAACATATATATAGTGTGTCTATTTTACTGAAATAAAAATTAAGTGTGTAGTGTACTTAATTCTATTTATAGATTCAGTTTATACCAATATTTATCATTATTTACTGTTGTTCTAAATCATCCCTTAATTTACATATCCTGATAAGCATGTTTATTTCAGTGTAATTGTTTGCTAAACATTTTTAATAATAATCTACATGCAGCACCATGGATTACAGAGTAAATATTTATCTCAGTAAAATACTTCAGAATTGCATTAAAGCACGATCTCTTACATAAAGTTATTATGATGTGATTCTACTTTGAGACATTTATATTTAAAGACACAACAGCAACAACTATAATAATAATAATAATAATACTATATTATACGATAATAGTACAGTAATCAATACAGACAGTCATGTTTAGAAAACCAACATAGATCTACATAGATACATTTATTAATTGCATATGTCAAAAAAGCAATGGGAAAATCTTTCTGGCCTCCTGAAACAACCAATAGTTAGAGACAAACAAATATACTAAGAAAATTGTGAAAGGTGAACCGGATGTTAAGAGTATACTGTTAATAGCTGCTGCAATGTACATGACAACAGGAACTAACTTGGGTCTTGGACACTTCACAACATTAAATAATGTAATTAGAATTGCTTGCAAACTTGTGGGATATGAGTGGAATAAAATACTTGACATTGTGATTTATGAAAATAATAAATTTTGGATGTTTCTACTGCTTTAAGGTAGGCTGCATCACAACAACCTTTAACTGACTTGTATTTTTTTTTTTTTTTTTTTTTTTTTTAACACCACACCCTGATGTGTTGTATATTTTACAATTTTTACTGAGCAATGATCAGTGCTTTGTAATAGTCAGAATGACTCTTCCAGGAATAACATGACTTTTATTTAATACTTTCTAAAGAAAACAATGAGGGAGTGGCTATAATTCATACAATACCTTGTTTTACCACACATTAAATTATGATGTGTCTTCAATTAACTGATGGCAAACTGCTGTAGTATGTTAAAAAAAAAAAAAAAAAAAAAAAAAACTTTAGGAGTTTTGGTTATTGGAAAAAAATTACCTTGGTATAGTAACTGTATCCCAGCACTTAGCACTCTGTCATTGATTATTTTGTTTATGCTAGTACATGGTTGTAAGATTTAAATGCAAAACCTTCCACACAGAGGCTTAACCACTGATTTAGCATTCCTCGCCAAAATTAACAAGTAAGCCAAACTGTTTTTGGCATTTGATTTGTGACATTTTTTCAGTCTAATCCCCTGAAGTAAATGAATTAGTTATTTTTGTCATCTGCAGGCAAACAGGTGGTCTGAACTCTAAAAAGGACTGAGTGGGTTCAAGGGAAACACAGCTGCTTGGCCTAGTGCACTTCACAAGTGCGCAGGATTAAACTTTCAGCATGGGGGCCAGTAACGGGAAAAAAAACAGATAGAAGAGGGAGAGAAAAGGCGAGAGAGAGAGATTGATTAGTGACAGGCAGGAAAAAATAAAGAATAAAAAACAGCAAAATAAATGTGACAGATGTATCAAATATTAAATAATACATTTATTGGAGGAAAGATCTGGCCTCTATTAAATATATAGACAATCAAAGATAAATCAAGCTTAAATGGATAACATTTAACCTACAAACAAACAGTAAATGTTCACTTCATTTCTAAAATAGTTGTAATACTACTACCTGCTCTTTAATCAAGTCTTAAACAGTTTTTATTAGTAACATTTAATTAGACACATAATATATAGGCTATATTTAGAAGGACAGGAAAAAATGTTAATGTTATGTTGAGCATATCTACAATGCTGTTACAAAACTGACTATTTCTTATTTTAATTATTTTCTATGTTCCTACAATGCACATTGGAAGTTTGTGGTTTTAAAGTAGTAGATAAGGATTTGTGGTTTTAAAGTAGTAGATAAGGATATAATAATAATTCATTAGCCAAAATAAGGGGGGAAACGAAATACAAACTATACATTTACATTGTACATTACAATTATTTAGAATATTAAGATTATCATATTTAGTATTCAATGCAGTCCATTAAATAGGCTAATTATATTAGCCCTGTCAAGTCATCTGTGCACTTTGTGTACACATATTTTAGGTGGTTATTGGGGTTTAATAAATTAATTCAGGATTTAGCCAAATTGGGTGTCAAACTCTTATGGCTTAGGGTTTGTTGTCAAGCAAGTTCTAAACATTCACTTATATAATGTAATAATGTAACATTTCTATAAAAAGTTAGAAAAAATAACCTTGCTGCTTCTCAGAAACTATACTTGTCTCAATTTCCATTTTCCATATAAACCCATTAGGAGGATATACTGCACAGAAAATGAGTTCAACAACAGCTGGAGAAGCAGACAGTGCTCAACTACATTGTCTGGCTGATGAAAAAGTGGCCATTTTAAAAGAGTCAAATTATTGGCCTGCATCAAGCAAAGAAAACAATTAAAGAGATTTGAAATGCCTGGAAGCTGGGATAATGTTAACCCATCAACTTTGTGGAAGGTTCTGTTTACTAATGAAAATAAGAGCATTTTCACATGTGTGCGCGCACATGCATACAGTGACAAGAAATCACAAGATTGGGAATAAAAATGTGCTCATATGAAAAGTACTTATTAGAGAGAGTGATCAGGAAAAAACATGAATAACAATGATCAGAGACCACTTAAATGCATGATGCCCATAAGAAAACCATTTGTTAGTGAGGGTAATAGGAAAAAAAAAGGTTTACATTTGCTAGGAAGCATAAATATTGGACTTCTTGCAGCAATTGTACAAGCTCTGATGAGCCCAGATTGATGCTATTCCAGAGCTATTTTGTGTCAGGGTAAGAAGGGAAGCGCATGAAGTGATGTACCCATCATGTAGCTGGGTCAGGAGTATAGCTCAGTGGTTAAGGCATTGGACTAGGGTTTGGAAGGTCCCAGGTTCAAATCCGATGCCTACCAAGATGTCCCTGTTGAGCCCTTGAGCAAGGCCCTTGATAATGAGATAAAAATGTAAGTTGCTGTGGATAAGGGCGTCTGCCAAATGTCGAAATGTATAGTGCCCACTGATCAAGCCTCTGAAGGTAGTGTTATGATCTGGGGTTGCTTCAGCTGGCCTGGTATAGGCTCAGCAATGTAATGTGGCAATAAAACAGAGTCATCTGAATGACCAGGTTATCAAATCAATCTTTGTTTTTCTTCCCTAATGTTCCAGGACCCAAAAACGATTGTGGGAGCAAAGCTGAAGGCCGCCTTAATCTGTTGGCTGGTTCTTATTTGTTCTGTAGTCTGTGGTCATTCAAAGTGGTTAGTGGAAATGATGACTAAATCTAAAAGGAGTGGAAAGATTTGGAAAGAAATAGTGCACAAGTGGTGTTTTGTTTATATACAAAAAGTAAATGATTACTTATAAAACATTTCTTGCAAATTTGCACAATCTTGACCAGACTTAGGTTTTCTATTTGCAAGAATTGTATGGTTCTAAATGTTTATTTAACGACAGGCACATGTCGTTATGAGCCTTATCAAACAATTAAATTCTACGTATATATGAAGACTAAGATAAGTATTTACATATTTTAATGATGAAAGATAGTTTGGCTAGAATATAATAACCCAGATAAGTAATGCACAGTACGTTTGGCGGATTTTTTTTTTTTTTACAATAAAATTATTTTATCTTCCAATCTGATAGGTGTAAAGCCTGTATCTATAAAATGTTGCTGAAATTTCGATACTAAAATGCAAAGACCAGAAGCCTCCAAAATCCAAAAAAAGAAGCTCTTCCATTAGCATCAGACTCGATCCTTAAATCACATTAACTGCTGGAGAAAAGGAGGAGAAAGGAAAAGATTAAAAAAAGCGCTCTGAAGTGGCGGCCATGCGCGCGCTCGACCTTTTCACCCCCATCAGAGAGAGATGAAGCCCACCTGGGCACTTTCACAACAAACACACACACACACACACACACACACGGAAAAAAGGGCAAAAAAGACATTTGAAGTGTATGGTGTATGGAGCACAAGGACACACATATCCATCAGCAATTAAATGATCTAATGGAGCTCAAGAACGAAAATCTAGCTCAGTTTAACCCCCATCATATGCTAGCGTCCAAATGATCCATTTAAAATCTGTAATCTAACTAAATTTCATTTTCAAAAATTGAATTCATAAAAAAAAAAACTATTAGAATCAGTTAGTTTTTAATCCGAGAAACAAAACAAAAAAAAAACGTTATTTTGTTGAAATTATCCAACACTACGTCTCACTATAGAAAAACTGTAACAATAATATAATCTATATAACCTGCTTAAACCCAATTAATTCAAAATATCTAGACGAGCCCCTTCTGAAAAAGGCTCTACATTCTTTAAGTGGCTAATCAGGCTAAGCTAAAACTTAATGAGAAAAAAAATAAGAATTAAAGTCCACCAAGACAAAAGAGATGATAAAGCCAACAAAACGTTAAAACAAACAAAAAATATTGCCTTAACAGACTAATACACATTATACAATATACATACACAAAGAAAAAAATGTATTCTCCTATTTATGAAACTAGAATCTGCGTAACATTTATATTGTTTTACTCTATTTTTATCCAAGCATCATTAGACGCCCCCACCCCAAAAAGCTTTTATCCCTCAAAAATTATCCCTACTAACCCTCTGTAACATTATACATCATACAGTTTTATATATATTTCATTATATAACGTTTTTGATAGAATATGCATATATATTCTATTAAAAATGTTAAATAACGAAATCTGCGATTAGTTTGAAATTCCAGTAGGCCTACAGTCGCCACAATTGCACTTTGCACTATTTTATATATTTACATACATATCTAGAAGGTACGTCTCTATATGCCCATCTATTGTATTATATATCCTGTTACTGTATATATTTGCATATACAGTATTTCTTACACTGCACTTCACCAGCCTACTTTTTGCAATTATAATGTTAAATATAATATATTCCATTACAATTATAATGCATGCAATCCTGTAAAGCTGTATGGTCAATGAGAATTTGATAGTATTATGAAGGGAGTACGAGATCTTATCAGTAACCAAACAGAGTTGATAGAGAGTTGCGGATTAACATCAAAATCAATTAATGAATTCATCAGCGGATATATATAAAAAAATAAAATAAAAAAAAAATACACGATATGCATACACGTTTAGTTAAAAGGAAAAAAAAAAAATAATAATCAAGGATTAAGAATTGAAAGCTTCCATTTTCTTCTAACAGAAACACATTTAGTTATTTCAAGGATTCGTCCAGATGGCCAACGATACAACCTTATGAGTTTTTCCCAAATGTGTGAATAAATACACAAGATGTCAGAATAATAGTTTGCAATATTTTATGGGCTAGAACTAATTTGCCTAATTCATTGCAACGAGAAAAGCGAACTGTTTAAAAGCCCAACCAGAGCATTTTCTGAGGGTTGAATTACGTGCATTAGTTTATCCAGCAGGACACAATAAAAACTATAAATGGTTCAACACTTTCACTAGCTATGTTTTTTTAATTTACACCGTAAGTTTGGCATACATTAAGAAACGACTGTTGTATAGGAATATGAGTTGTAAAATAAATTAAAAAAAATCTAATCCCTTTCATTATAAACAGTTCAGAACTAGCAAGACATGAGTAAAAGGTGTAAGTACCTGACTGATTTTATTCCAATGCACCCAGCGCCTTTCCTGTGGACTATAATACAACACACCAACAAACATTCACAAATTCGTCATAGTTTTGTTGTGCAGTGTATGAAGACCTGAGTGCCATGCAGTCCGGGAGTGCGGTGTGCGCGCCTGTGTGTGTGTGTGTGTGTGTGTTCGGTAAAGCGCACCGCCCCGCACTGCACTTAACGGTCTCCAACATTTCCATAGCCTACAACTTGAAAGCTTGCATTCTTTCAAGCAAGAGATTTACGAGGCAGGCAAGATATTACATAAATACGCTACGATACACTAAACATTGAAACTTTTATTTAACCATTTCCTTAATTTGTAGTGTTTGTATAATACTAAAATAGTAAAATACACTTAAATTGGCCCAAGTGGCTCAGATTAAAAAAAAAAAAAAAAAAAAAAAGACCCACTACACAAAACTCAAAGCATCAGTGTTTAATATTTTATTTGACATAAAATAGCAATAAGATTAATTTTTGTTCTGTCCTGTACATTTTACCAATTAAAGGGTCAGCCGTGAATAATGAATTAATTACATTATTATTTATATGAATGCATTTATACATTTATTTGCCTAATAATGTGTAAAATTGTTACACCTTACAAAAATACGAAGATAAAATAAAATGAACATAGTTATTAAGAATCATCTTTAACCTATTACATTTTCTGATCTCTAGCAATTAGGACTGCAGTGGAATACAGTATAAAATGTAAACCGTTTGTTAAAACATTATTGGTCTTATTATTATTGCAGTTGTTAATAATAATAATAATAATAATAATAATAATAATAATAATAATAATAAATAATGAGTAGACCACTCAATTTTTTCAGGAATGAAGTGAAGATTATTTATAACTGAAGTTATTTTTGAAGGTTATTTTTGAAGCAGTAATTTGTAGACAAAAATGAAACATTTTTAGATGTATAAAATAAAGAGGCACAGAAACGTGTAATAGGAGAAAGATTGAAAGACTTACTTTGGCATCAAAACCATCTCTGATTTAAGAATATATGATTTAACACTATTAATCGTGGTAAATAATACGCATGTAACTAACATATGGAGTAAATCAAAAACACGTAACTACTATGTGAAGTAAATAAGTGTGTAACTAATATGTGGAGTAAATAAGCATGTAACCAATATGTGGAGTAAATAAGCGTGTAACTATTCATTCATTCATTCATTTTCTATACCGCTTTATCCTGTATTCAGGGTCGCGGGGGACCTGCAGCCTATCCCAGGAGATGTTGAGTAATAAATAAGTAACTAACATGTGGAGTAAATAAGCGTGTAACTAATATGTGGAGTAAATAAGCGTGTAACTAATATGTGGAGTAAATAAGTGTGTAACTGACGTTGAGTAATAAATAAGTAACTAACATGTGGAGAAAACTTACATATTGAGCAAATAAAAATGTAACTAATATGTGAAGTAAATAGTAAACATGTCCATCCTATTGTAAAGCAGACTGAACTCAATTTGGTTAGATTTGCTCTGTATATCAGATGAGGGTGAGCAGTAAGCTCCTAGCGTGTTAAAGAACAGACAGAATAAATAAACTTTGGTACGGTAACCTTAACAAAATTTAAAGAATATGGCCTAAATTTAACAAACTGCACGAACTAGGACGCACACAATTCTTGGGGGTTGTTGATGCGGGTGGGGGTGCGCAGGATCGTTCCAGTCCACTTTTTTTAAATTATTTTTTTTTTTACACTTCCTGTTGCTCCGCCTCCTGTGTTTGTCGTAAGGCTCGCGCGCAGTTACGAACCTACAGCAGTGGGATAAAGACGGGTGTTTTCCTCCGCGCGCAGATCCGCTTGGAGCATTTTTTTTTTTATCGCGCAGTCGAGTGACAACACAGAGCGCCAACATCTCCATCGCTGAGCTAATTTTCTTTTGATTAGTTTTTTTTTAACTTGTTGTGCCGAGCTGTCGGCGCGCATCCTAATCTCTGCGCGCGCAGGGGCTGCATCATGTCCCTGAGCCCGAAACACTCCACGCCTTTCTCCGTGAGCGACATCCTGAGCCCGCTGGAGGAAAGCTGCTTTAAGAAGTTTGCGTGCATGGAGGGCGCTTATCGGCAGCCACATCCTTCTGCGCAGAGCGCGCAGCATCAGCACCAGCATCAGCACCACCAGCACCCGCAGCAGCAGCACGGAGTGAGCCACGGAACGTATCACGTGCCGCACGGCATGTCACAGTTCTCCCACGCGGCCGTTGCGGGATACTGTAACGGGAGCCTGGGCGGCGTGGCGGAACTGCCCACTTACCAGGAGAGCGTCAGGAGCGGCGCTGCCACCGCGACTTGGTACGGAGCAAACCCGGAACCGCGTTACGCAGCACGTGAGTTCATCTTAGCACTGCTGTTTAATAGAAAAAGCTATGCAGGATTATTCTACATTGGTTGTTAAACTACTTCTGGAAATTGCGTTAACAGCTATTTCATCAGCACATATTATTAATATATAATAAAGTAAATATTCTAAAATAAGTTCCAACGCAACTTTTTTTTTTTTGCACAGAGATGCACGTTGTATTTATAGCTTTATTACAAAGTGCATGTTCGCGTAACACGTAAACATTTTTAAACAATTAGTACATTAAGTAGTAACTTTTTTTTTTAATTAAAAACATGCTTAAATATTCAGCATATTTATATGCATAGCTAGTTCACAACTACGATTTGACATTTGTGACTACAAGTTTTAGTTTTGTGTTCAGTAGGCCTGTGCAGAACTACCAAACCTACTGATGGCAGGCGATACACGTTCACTATCTTGTGTTACAAACCTAATAAAACAAAAACATAACAGAATTCTGAACAGTTTTTATTCGTTGCGGTGTAAAACCTGCCACATTAATTAAAACTAAATAGAATAGCATATGTACCAGTCATATACATGTACATTCATATATGTATACATTTAATTATTTACCAGGATATACTGTATACATCCTGGTAAAAAAAAAATTGTTAGATAATTACAGTAAATGTCTTCAACCAGGAAGAAGTTTGTCGGAAAAAAATAAAAAAATAAAATAAATAAAAAGTTCCCAACCGTCCAATACAACAGACGATGAAATTGGTAGAAAATGTCATGTCCTCATATGAGAACATTCGGGTCTCAAGATTATTTATATATAAAATGTATTTAGTACGCGAGCATAAAGAAAGCAACTGAAACTACTAACGATTATCCTTTCCAGAAGGGGAATACAGTATATCTAAGTGACAGTGAGTGGGATTTGACTTTAAATTAATTTCCTTCAATTGTTTTAACATTAGATTAGAATTAGTAAAAAAATCTAATGACAACGGATATGTACTCTTTTTGTTTTGAAAACGTCATAATTTGTTAAACGTTAAACCAATAAACTAATGAACGCACTTGTGTCTCTTTTTTGCAGTTCCCAGGTTCATGGGCTCCACCACTGCTATGAACATGAACGCGCTCGCGGGAATGGACGCCAAGTCCATGGTGACCCTGCACGCGGCTCCTCGCCGCAAGCGTCGCGTGCTCTTCTCTCAGGCGCAGGTGTACGAGCTCGAGCGCAGGTTCAAGCAGCAGCGCTACCTGTCCGCGCCCGAGCGCGAGCACCTGGCCAGTCTCATCCATCTGACGCCGAACCAGGTGAAGATCTGGTTTCAGAACCACCGCTACAAAATGAAGCGGCAGGCCAAGGACAAGTCGGTGCGCGAGCCGCAGCAGCAGGACGGAGGCGAGTCGTGTCAGCAGCAGCACTCACCGCGGCGCGTCAGCGTGCCTGTGCTCGTCAAAGACGGCAAACCGTGTCAGAACGGAACCGACACACAGACTTCAGGCCAAAACGTCGTCGCCATGGCTGCGGTTCCGCCTCAGCAGCGAAGCCAGCCCGTGGAGTCTTTAGCGAACGCAGTGGACGAGCTGGACGACATGGCGCCGAGTCCGCACGCGCTGCACGGAGCTCACCTGAGCGGTCTGTCTCACCTGGACTCCGCCCTCCTGGAGTACAACATGGCGGGATCGAACCTGCTGTACGGCAGAACTTGGTAAGCGTTGTGTTTTCGGAAAAGAAAGCGAACTGAAACAAACCTGTACAGACGCGGGGATTTTATCCGATGATCTCCACCCAGAAAGAAAACCTGACGCTCGGAGTTTGCAACCAAACTGTTGAAAGGTGTGGATGGGGGAAAGAAAAAAAAAAAAGCTACTCGTTTTCCACATCACTCCTTCACTACTACTCATGAAGCTTTTAATTTTTTTTTTTTTTTGTAAAATTTTAAACTTTTTAGATGGACTTAATGATGCAAAGTATTAAAGGACACATCTGACCAGATTTTATGCTGTTGGCAAACCTTTTCGTAATTTAAGAAAAGTCTTCTTAAACTCCTTAGAATAAAAAAAAAAAAAAAAAAAAAGTACCAATAAAACATCCTGAAAAAAAATTACTGCTTTTTACAAGGCACCAAGAAAATCGATCTATTATTTTGGAAAATCTATCTAGTTTAAGATTTATAGTACAGGTTTCAATAAATGTTCATTATGCAACCGATTTGTTACACTTTGGATTTGTTATTTGAGGTAAAAATGTATATTGCTGCTTTAGGTACAGTTCTTCTGTTGTTTGCCCTTAGTTTGTGCATATAACATTTCAAATAAGCTGAATTTTGTCTGGTTTATATTTAATTTCCATGTAAGTAAACAAAAACAAAGAATTGTTTGGTGAATCACAGATTTCTTTGGCTCAGTCTTGGTCCACAGATTGAGCAACTGCACCATTTGGCTCCATAATTATGTAAAAATGTGATTTCTACAATAAACACTAATTGCACTGTAGGATATCTGAAAAATGTACCATTCCACTATAATTTTTGCGTTATTAAAAATTCTAACATTTAAACATACTATCCCACCAGGTGTGGATAAGCTAAATAGTTTATAGGGGAAAAAACCTATGCAGAAATGACATTTCTTTTACTAGGATATTAGACTTAACATATTTGAGGGCATGGTGATAAATTAATTTTAAAAATATTAAAATAAAAACTCCCTATTTGATAGATAATTAAGTCAATTGTTGAAGTTAAGAGAAATTAAGTGATTTCAGCAGCTGAACATGGAGACTATTGTCCAATAACCAAATTATTCTCTTCTTATTTAAGAGAGTGTTTTGGCTCATAGATCTACATTTGTAATTGTCTATTATGTGCAACTTATGAATATTCAGCTTTGAATTTGGATAAACATTGTAAAAGCCCTCAAGTGAAAATCTGCTTAGCTTGAATTTTTCCAGACCACTGGCATAGGTCGAATTATAATTTTCAATCTGAATCTAAAATATTCAGGGTAACCTGGAATACTTGTTTGTGTGTGTGTGTGTGTGTGTGTGTGTGTGTGTGTGTGTGTATATAAAAAAAAAAAAAAAAAAAAAAAAAAAAACCACAAACTAGTATGCATTTGATTCTTGTGTATTTCATAAATTTAACAGGAATTACAAAATCAGTACATAAAAAGTTTTATACTGAGTAAAACCAGAGTTTTCCCCCCCTCTTCTTTTTTGCTAAAACAAATGAACAGCCCACCAAAAACAAGTTTTGAAAAAAAGAAAAAAAAAAGAAAAAAAGAGATACAGATCTCCTTTAAATAGGGCCACTGATTCAGTTCCAGTTGTAGCGCCTTGCAGGTGGAGGCAAGCCATAACTCCTTGATGAATTATAACCCTGGGATGGAAAAGTAAGTTTCTGTTTAGGTGCTGGAATTGAAACTTCAAATTCAGCTTTAAAAGTGCTATCACATTTATAATGCAAAAAGACAGACCAAGGTAAAAATATGACTACCCAGACTACGAACTGAAACAAATAAATTAGTGTGTGTACCTCCTGTGGTTGGCGATCATCACGACGTTGCATGTGCTGCTGAAAACCACCTGCTCCTCCATGACCTCTCTGCATGTTATGCTGATACGCAGAGCCTTGAGACTGCATCGCCCGATCCCATCCATGAGCACTGTGTGGAGGCCTGGACGAAGAAACACAAAAGAACCAAGTTTCCTCACACCCAAGGAAATGAATCCAGGAAAAACAAATAATATAGTTAAGCCAGGATTATAATATTTGTAATGGATATTCAGAGCTAGCCTGAGCCGTAATGTGATGAAACAACAACTTCACATTAACAGATACTAATGCATGATGTGCACTACAATATTTAAGTGTGCCATTTTAGAAATGCTTCGAGGGGGTGGGGAGCCCCCTTTATTTTAATTTCTTTTTAGTCTACAATCATTTTAACTAGAGATGGCACCGATACAACAGCAGCCAAATCAGATATTGGAGCAGGAAGAAGAAAAAAAGGAAACAAAAGGAAAAGACTGGAACTTGATTAACAAAACATTTGGACTAAATACTTTTACAAAGAAGGCAACTTGCCTGCACTTTATTTTAAATTAAAAATAAAATGTATATAATTTGTGTAAAATTTTGGTCAAAGTAAATTTATGCAAGTGTGCACATTTTGTGTTACATAAAAAAAAAAAAAAAAAAAAACAAATTGAAACGAAAAATTATAAATCGTTTGGTGATTAACAAATTTTATGGGGGGGGGAAAAATAAAAGGAGAAATTCATGCGACATGCAATATACAATTAATAACTGTGGACTGGTGAGCAGATGCAAGCCAGGCATTTTTCTAAAGTTTTTGAGTCCGCTGGAACACAATGAATAAGAGTTTGTGGATATGGAGCCTCAATTTGTTTTCTTCTTTAAAAGAAAAATATTAGTATGTTATTATATAAACAAAAAAAATAGGCATTAAAATTCATTTAAAGATGGGTTTCTTGAAATTGTTTCAGGTATACTGCAAAATCTCCAAGCAGTAGTTGAAGCTACAGTACACACTCCGAATTATGAAACTAATAATTAATAAATAAAATAACTGATTATTGAACAAGTTTAGTCTTGGCATGTGATGTAAAAAAAAAAAAAACAAACAAAAAAACACATGATAAACATTTGTTAAAGTTGTGTTAAATTAGAAAAACAGGTGTGTTAATAAGGTCAATTCTCAAAGGGCATAAAACTGTACAAGTTAAAGAACTGCTGGAGTGGAATTCTAGCTCTTCTGGGATACTGTTGCTGAATTTTGGACATTATAGCTGGTTCTAACTCCAGTTATCATTAAACCTGTGCCAACAGTTGTACGGGTTAATCAATCCTGACTGCAACAAATGTTATTGCTGAGTAGACATGGCTCTAGCAAGAACCTGAACAGAATTGGTGAACGAAAAAGTTCATTCCTCCAAACAGTACATTTGCTAAAATTGAGGAACATCCAAAAAGGATATTCACACCTTTTGGGTTCCTCTTGTTTGATCATTAGAACAGCATTTTCTTTCTATTGCGTCCTACCCGATGATCTGCAACACTGGCAGGAGGACCTCAAAGCCCATACACAAACTAAAAGACAAGGTCAAAACTGACCATGTGAGCAAAAATGACTTACAAAGCAAGTGAAACAGAAGTCATAAAATTTGTCATTTCCCAATTACATTTTTTTGTTTTGTTTTCATAGCTGGTAATACATACATGGATGTGCATAATGAAGCTTAAAAAAATATGTTTAGAGAGAGTAACTGGACAATGCCTTGTGACGAAGTATAAAAGTGGGTACACAAAATAAAGGCGATAAACATTTAAAAAAAAAAAAAAAAAAAAAAAAGCCTGATTCCTTTAATTCCCGAACACTTGTGTCATTTCCTGCTGAGCTCAAAACAGTGGCTTCTATGAACAGCAGATCTGCAACATGTGGCAATCCATGAAGCAGGACACCCATGCTACCCCTAATCCAAGCTCTATAAGAGAGCAGAGAAAGAAAAGAGGAATCCTAACCATCCCTCATTACTCAACCATGTCACAGCCTTCCCAATGCCTGCCTTAGCAAACAACTGTGGAATCCATAATCCCTCCTCCAGGTTCCTTTATGCATTTCATTCGTGTCTGCCGTGAGTGCTTAAAGGAAATGCGCACAGTCGCCACTAATAACTACTGACCTAAGGTGACACAGGCCTACAATAGGCCTGGCAGGCCTAAAAAGTTGAACCCAAAAGAAGCTGATTAGTGCCTGAAGAGGTCTGGAGCCAGAATCAATGGCTGGTCTGTGTGACCGCAGTGGCCCAGCCTCTGAGGCGATATTGGACCAACAGAATTAGTGCTGCCTCATTAAGTCCTGCAAACCTCTTCAGGGGAAAATTTGTTTAGCCTGTGCAAAATAACCAATTCCATGCTAAGCCCTCCCACAGCAGATAGCAACGGAAGAGTCATTCCAGAAAAAGAAAAATTCTATAAAAGAAAATCTCTTTTAGCAACACATTCTGACCAATTCATGAAGTGCCTACTGCATATGTATAAGCAACATGCAAAAAATAAATAAAATAAAAAAGGACAACTAGCTACATTGTGCATGGAGCATCTGCACAAGTGAGATCTCGTGTAAATATGTTGAACAGAACATTCGGACAAAAGCTGTAAACTTACCGTGGGTACTGCTGTGGATGAGGTGGCGTGGCATTTCTCGGAAACCCCTGATGCCTGGAGTCTATTAAGGAAGAATTTTTTTTTTATTATTTATAGGAAGCACGAGGTCATGAATGATTGTTTCCTATATAATGGTGTACAAGAAATAATCGTCCTATTCTACTGAATCTGAATGGGGCAGTTAAGATTAGATTTACAAGATGCAATCGGGATAGTGAAAACAAAATGGTTTCAGTGATACAATTAAGCAGGAGCAATTCGAATGACAGCGGTACCTGAGGTGGTGGAGGGGAGAAACGAGAAGTGGAGGGGGGAGTGCGTTTTGCATTTGCATTTCTTCCCTAACAAAATGAACTAAGCATTCATCTGGCAACATTGTGCCGGGCTCAAGTGCTCTAGTTCCAGCGAGGCAAACCCCTCGACAAAGGCACACTTTCAAAAAAAAAAAAAAAAAAGTAGCGAGTGGCTTCGACCCAATCTCCCGTTGCCAAGGCAATAACCAGCTGCAGAGCTCAGACTTGTTTGTTTTATAGTGGAAGGCTTGGTGAGTGGCAGAGACAGACAGAGAAGGAAAAGAGTGGATGTGTGTGAGAGAGAGAGAGACTGTGTGCAAGACGTACATCGATCGAGAGAGAGAGGTGTAGGGGGAAGTAGGGAGGAAAGACAAGAACTTCAGCTGTCATTTATAAACATGGGCTACAATCTGTTTTGGGGGAGGAGGAGGGAAGGAGGAAAAGGGGGGGAAAAAAAAAAAAAAAAAAAAAAGTGTTGTAATCAGTTACACCTGCAAATGGACCGTTTGCTGTTTTGGATGCAAATGACAGCGTTAAGACTATAGCAAAGATGCCATCCGATTCTCACGAGTTCACGTATACTGACCAGAAGGAGGAGAAAAACAAAAGGGACCACCCACTTTTAGCCCAATTATCTTGTTTCCCCTGAGTCGCTGGCTGAGCTCTGTATACATCCTAAAGACGACGTTAAATCAATTCATCCATAATAAACCCCGACTAGACTTGGGACAGACGAGCAAGAAAGGATCTTAACGCGAGGTGACAAATAGGATTACATCAGCAATCCTCTGTAAACTGTCTTCGCATTAACTTAACACAGGGATTACACTGTCCCAATGCACATCTTGTAAATACTGACATACTGCCTGTGTTTTAATAGACCCACATCATGGCAAGACCTCTTCTAGCGCCTCAGTTGCACACTGTAGGAAACGGTTTCACAATTTCTGATTACTGATTCATTGAAGAAGAAAGAGTTAAAAAAAAACAAAAAAACAAGTAAAGCAAATATACATACAAAAGCTCTAGCTGCATACAGAAACTTTATTTTTCCACAATATAAAGGGATATGCATCTCAAGCTGACGTAAGGGGGTAAAAAAAACAATACACTGATGGCAGCAGATCAGATGTGTAAAATAATTTCAACAAATGGCACAAATCATGGAGCCAAGTATAATCCTAGGGTTCACATGAGCTCAGCCAATGCAACTTGACAACCATTAGAATTTGGTGGAATTTGTACAGATAACAGGACTGGCTTGATGAGTTAATCATTGTGGATTTACAAACCGGATTCCAAAAAAGTTGGGACACTAAAATTGTGAATAAAAACTGAATGCAATGATGTGGAGATGGCAAATGTCAATATTTTATTCAGAATAGAACATAGATG
>JAQQZT010000020.1:12947199-12968206 GCA_030068275.1 Clarias platycephalus | reverse complement strand
ATCCGCTCCCTCCGCGTGCGCGAGCTCGCAGACGCCCCGAATGGCATAGAGCCGTGCAGTTAATGTGGGAACACTAAAATTTTTACTTTATTTCCATTTCATTTTAGAACTTCATTTTCAGTTTAAATCTTTAGTTTCATTGTATTTTGAACTGTAAAATTCTGATGTGTAGGTCAATTCCATTTTTGAGATTAACTCTTTCTATTTTATATAACGAACAGTCATAAAAGCATAGTCAAATGCCGTAAAGTATCCAAGTATACAATAAAGTTCTAATTATATTTTATAGCAGATAGTATAGAAGTAGTAGTGCACATTTTTAGCAGCTATAAACAGTCACTCTCTCATAGTAATCTCTCTTGATTAACGAAACTGGAAACACATTTTCCTCAAAAACATTTGGAAAAGTCAACTGAAAATGTTTTACTTTTATATATAATTTTAAAATTTTATTCAAGTAATAAGTCAAGGTCACTCAAGTCCCTATAAATACGTGGTCACCATAAAAACACACAAAAAAAAACCCAGTAACTTGGACTACATCATATTATAAACCAAGAGTATTATTAAATTAATGAAAATTTAATTACAAATTTTAGGCTGCAACACTGTCACAGGCATGCTGTTATAGAAAACTACTTTCCTATAACCACTCTGTTACATATTGGACTTTTTAAAAATATAAATCTGTTAATGTAATATGTTGCAGCGCGTCACACCTACCCCAGTGTCCTGAAGGCAGACTGGTCCATGCGCATCTGTTGGCGGTTGGGATTAAAGCCCAGCTGGGGTCTCCATTGTTGATGGTTAGACCTTTCCCAGTCACCAGGCTTTAACACTTTTTGGGGAATCCTGGAAATAAATGGATTTGCAAAGGAAAATTTTTTATTTATTTATTTGTCATCGACTTGCTCCAAGTGTCTTTTTGTTTGTTTGTTTTGCTATTTGCAAGAGACATAGACACGTGGTACAAACTTACAATACAATGAAGAGACATTCACTAAAACAATGTTGCACAAAAATAAATATGATTACTACAATAATACTATAAATGGTGTCCGTTTTAGTATTAGACAGCAGACAGTCAATACCGTATCAAATCATTTTAACCTCAAAGAAAAACTCAGTACTGTACATACCTTTGTAAAAATGTACAACAAATGGACAAGGAAAGTAATTAAGCAAAGGATGTGCAATGTACAAAAGAATGTACAAAAACAGCATAATCTTTCAATATACTAATTAATATTAATATTACTAATACTATAAACTATGTGCACATGCAAAGTTTTAAATATGTATTTATATATTGCCCTATCCTATTGGTTATCCATAATTTCTTTAGATAAAAGTCTGTACATACTTTGCCCCAGGAAGGACGACAGCCTTGAACACATAATCGTCTTCATACTGCGGATCTTTGAATTTGATCCTGAAAAACAAATACATTATTAAATATTTGGATATTTTTATATTCACCTAGACTTCACAATTCTTAATCAAAAACTGAAAAGGTATTCAGATAAATTCCACAGTTTAGACTACCATTTGGTTAGAATGAAATTGACCAGCCAACCCAAATCAATAAGACTAAAGGTAAAAATCAGCAGATTAAAAATGAGTTAATTATGACAGAAGGACTGAGTGCAACTGGGCAATTATTCCATGTAAACCAAGCACCATGGATTTGATTGACCATGTCATTTCATGTGATTAAAAAAAAAAAATAAAAAATCTAATACTACTCATGCCACAAAATGCAAAAACATCACCCGATCACTTTTTTTTTTTTTTTTTTTTTTTTAAAAACACTCACGACTTATCGACTAATTTCCATTCATTAACTGAATCAAATTAATATTTCGTGCGACTTCCCTTTGGCTTCAAAGTCAGAGAGTCAGGTGTATGATTAACCAGTTATACCAAGCAGGTGCTAATGATCATCAATTTCATATGTAGGTTGTAATGTCGTCAAACCGTACACCGTTGTATCGGAGGCTTAAGCCTGAATGAGGAACAGCAAAACCCTACTACTAATGCGAGTGTGTGGAAGACTGGAAGTTTCACATCACAGGTCATACACCATAGCAAGACTGTCACAGCAAAAAGATAAACGGTAGTTATACTGCATCAGCATGGTCTCTTCCAGACATCGATTTCAAAGCAGACTTGGGTTTCAGGACGTGCTTTTCATTTTGAAGAAGCACAAAGAAACAATCAGCATTGAGGACTGAAGACACCGGGTTTGGCCAAGGAAATGTAATGCAGCAGAAGAAAGACACATCATGCTTACTTCTCTTCGACATCAAAAGATGTCCAGCAGGACCATCAGCAAAGAACTTGCAGAAACCTATTGGACCAGGTGCACCCATCTAATTTCCAGAGACGTCTAGCCAGAAACGGTTTTCATGGAAGAATTGCAAACCAAAAGTCAAACCTTCAACATGGAAATAAGGCTCACCTATGCATGAAAACAGGAACTGGGAAGCAGAAAAATGGCAGCAGGTGCTCTGGACTGATGAGTCAAAATTTAAAATACTGTACTGTAGCAGGAAGCAGGTTGTTTGCTGTAGAGCTGGAGACAATGATCAGTGTCTGCAAGCAACAGTGTCATGGTGGAGGTTCCTTGCAAATTTGGGGCTACATTTCTGCAAATGGTGTTGGAGACTTCCAGTCAGGTCAGGATTAATGGTGTCCTCAATGCTGAGAAATACAGGCAGATACTTATCCATAACCGTCTGATTGGCATCAAATTTATTCTGCAGCATGACAACAACCCCAAAACATACAGCCAATGCCATGAAGAACCATCTTCAGCATAGAAAAGAACAAGAATCCCTGGAAGTGAGGAGATCAGGGCTCTTGTGGGCCAATCCATCAAGTCTTTCTTGGATTACATAAAGATACAGAGGTAGCCTACGTCCACAGAACATCTGTTGTTAGTTCTCCAAGATGTTTAAAAACAATCTACCTGTGGAGTTGGGTCCAAAAGTACCTAGAGGAATTGATAGCAAATCTGGTTTTGCAGACAAAGGGTGGTCACACCAAACACTCTTAACTTTATTAATTGATAAAAATAATCTTTGGGAACACATATTAAACTAATCTGCATGTCTTCCGACTGTGGGAAGAAATCCGGAGTACCCGAAGGAAATCCACCAAGCACGAAGAGAACATGCAAACTCTGAACAGAGACCTGAAGATTCTAGAGGTGCAAGGCGACAGTGTTGACCACTACACCATGCAACCAACTATTCAACACTCCTATTAATATAAATTAAAAGCATTACTACATTATAGCATTTTTTCCAAACCTGCCTAAAACTTTTGCAAAGTACTCCATCTATCCATCTTATAAAAACACACAGCCCTAATTACACCAAAATTTTTACATGACCCAGACAGACTTTTATAACTCTGTAGTGTGCACACAAACACCCTAATTTAACAGACAAGCTTACCCGACTGCACTGCTGCATGGAATATCCCTCAGCATGGGAATTGGAGATTCCACAGGTCTGAAAAAAAGTAGAATGGGGTGAAAAAAAAGAAACCCATTTGATTCAATTTACAAAAAAAAAAAAAAAAAAAAAAAAGTGTTGGAAATTGAGGATAAAGCATCTGCTGATTACCCGTCAGGTAGAATAGGATCTTCATCAAGAGATAATGCACCTTGAATCCCAAAGCACAGCTCAGGAGGAATCTCAGTGCTCTGAGTAAAGATTCAGTAAATAAATAAAATACCTTGTGAGGACTGTATGCCTTATAGCACACATTGCTAAACATTAAGCTTAGCTCTGTATTCAGGCTAAAGAGCAACAGGAATACAGCTACACATCATGTCTAGATTGAGCATTTTGTACTGGCTTTCAAATTTTTTCATGCAACGTTTTTTTTTTTTTCTAGCCCAATTTTAAAATGAACAACTTCAAAATGACAATGTATTACCTCCTGAGATTCTGATGTATAGAGTTCTTGTATAAAGTCACACAGAGGGTGGGACTTCGACACAAAAACCATGTCACTGCCCAGACTATTCCTTCTGGCTGAAAGGGAAACAAAAGCACATGTGAACAGGTAAAAATCACTGATTTAGATTGATTCTACTCACTCACTCATCTTCTATACCGCTTTATCCTGTATTCAGGGTCGTGGGGGAACAGGAGCCTGTCCCAGGAGACTTAGGACACGAGGCAGGGTACACCCTGGGCAGGGTGCCAATCCATCGCATGGCACACTACGGGCAATTTGGGAACGCCAATTAGCCTAACCTGCATATCTTTGGACAGTGGGACGAAACCGGAGTACCCGGAGGAAACCTCACCAAGCACGGGGAGAACATGCAAACTCCATGCACACAGAGACAAGAATCGAGTCCGGTCGGGAATCGAACCCGGACCCTGGAGGTGCAAGGCGACAGTGCTAACCACCACACCAAAGTGCCACCTATATTGATTCCATTTTGCATCATGCTCATGCATCAACACAGAAACATACTTATGCACACAACCTTTTAAAATCAAATTTCCTAAGCAATTAACTTTTGTAATAAATCAATTTCAAGCACTAAACCAGCAACACATTTATGACTAATCAATAAATCGGAAAGATTACATTTTTAGATTAGTCTTACAGCGTTTCAGAGCATTCGCAACTTTTATATGGACTAGTTAATAAATTTGAGATTTGTCCACCTCTCAGTCACCATGTTTCCCCATGCACTAGAAATTAGTGGCTTGTAAACAGAATGGAATAAACAGTCTCCAGGGACTCACCTTCATCTGGACTCAAGTCCAGGTAGACCTTCTCTAAGGCTTCCCGCAGCCTGCGTTCATCAACAAACGGCAACAAGGCGACACCTTTAACAACACGAGTGCACAGCCACCATTAACAACATTTATTTATTTTTTAAAAAGTGAAGGCAATAGTGGATTTGGAATTAAACTTGTTACCCTGCCAGGCAAATTTCTTTCCATTCAAATCGATCGCAAAGTCTTCAGGATAGAAGTCAATGATGGGAGAGTCCTGTTCAACACGAATTATACCAGGTTTAATTATTCAATATAAAATAAACAAGTAGACAGCTTTGGTGTTTTCCATGACACTTAAAAAAAAATTTAATACATAAGCGTTCTATTTAAAGTGGACTCACTGGATCGGACATCAGTTCCCTCCATGTTGGTGGCAGGAAGTTCCCACTGGCAGCAGGAAACACTCCCATTAGCTGCTCCAGAGGTTTGAACTAAAGGCAAAAACGTAGCCATACACAAACCCATTAGTGTTTTTGCTTTTTTTTTTTTTTTAGGCACTTATTACTCAGCAGAGCTTTATATTAAAAACATTCAAATTTTTCCCCACACAAGGGTATTTCAAAAACTATACCTTCTCCTCGTTCCACTTACCGGCATGGTCCCTTTTTCGAATTCTGTGAACATGCCCTGGACGTCTTTGAAGTCGGATGCAAACGGTGCATAGTGGAATGGAAAGTACCACTTCCAGGATGCGCAGCCCTGTGAAGGGGTCAGGAAGTTAATTACCCACCACCTTGGCAACTTATCGAAGGACAAAACGGGTTAGAAGTAACGCTTGACTTGCTTTTAGAAGAACAAGATTCTAAAGAAGAGCATTTATTTCCTTCATGGGGGGGGTGGGGGGGTGGAGGGGGGGGAAATCCATCTCTTTTTTTAAAATAGGTTATACCAAACGCTTTCAAAATGGCCGTGATAATAGTACCAGGGGATATTTTTAATAATATAGAAGGTAAAAGATATGCAATATGTAAGTGCCTGCTGATTTGATCTCTGTAACAGACTACCTCACTCCACAAAAAATGGAAAATAAATAAAAGGAAATCCAACACTGCCGCGAACCGTTTCGATGCATAATAAATTATTGCGTGAAGTACCAATAAACCCATGGTTTTAAAAGTGTACAACCTCCTAAACCCCACGTGTGGAAGGTTAAATATAAGCCATGTACATATTTACCCTCCATATTTACTCCTCATACACCTTCTAGTGCCCTGCTCGTGGTGGTGTGCGTGTGCGCGCGCAGTAAAAGTGGGAACTCAATAATTCTATTCGGCAAGTCCCATGGGAGTGAGGCACGTGGAGGCAAACAAGCCGCAGCATGTACATGTGCTCTTATTCACTACACACACAAATCCCCTCATCCAGAACCCTAATCAAACTGGGATCTGCTGGAGATAGCAAAGAAATAATTATACAATTTACAGCTAAAAGATCATGACCTGGGTTTAGACTTGACTACATAATACGGTCTTTGAAGGACAAGGCAATATAATACAAGAGGTGAACAGAGAGATTAGACACAATCTATGTCTCGGTATCAGCGGGAAACCAATTATCTACCTTTTAGCAGAATACGGAGATTGCTTGTTTGGTTTGCTGAATGAATATCGAATGAAAGAGTACCGAATTTTATGTAATGCATTTTTAAGACTACTGCATATATTAGATGTGTAACGTTAAAATTTTTAATTCAATGTCATTAAACTCCTGTCTTAATGGTAGTGCACCACATCCATGGCACTAATCATCATTGACCAGACTAGGAAAATTCAAGGTGATGTAAACAAACTCCTTTGTAAAGGTTCTGGTCATGACAGAAACATCCAATCACAATACTTGGACAATTCCATGATGTTTAATATCCATGGTATAAAGGGTTTGAACACTATTTTTAAAAAAATATTTATTTTAACTAAGTTTTAAAAAGTTTAATTCCATTCACCAGTTTATCCTACTGTCACTAATTGTAACAATTACCTTTTTATTATTATTATTATTATTATTATTATTATATCATCGTTATCTTGTCCATCTGTTTCAGCATTAGTCAGTGTTGATCAATATTGGAGCTCTCCTTCACCTTTGTGTATAGGAGTAAAATATCAACACTTCTACCCCTACCCACACTATATGGTGGTTCACTTAAAAGAGCTTTTTATTTTTTCTTTGGTAGGCCATTTATTAAACACAGATGCACGTACATTAACAAATTATATTATACAAGTCATATATTTTTTTTTTTACCTGAACTTTTTTTGGAGAAAATCTATATTGTAATTAATAAAACATTGCAGCAGGCAAGAAACATAAGAACAGTATTCATCATAGTGGGTTCATATTCAGTCACCTACCTGGTAATAGTACCTAAGAACCCAGCAGAGGCCCTCCACATAAGACTTGACCACCTTCTTACGAAATTCATGATCAGTCTCATCCACGTCAAATTTGGTTTTGTAGTACCGCTGCTTCCAGCCTGCCTCCCACAACCTGCAAGACAGAAAAAATTAAGCATCTACCCATCAACTTTAAAAAGAAAAATGAATTAAAAAAAACAAAAAAAAAAAAAGAAAAGAAAGGGGGGAAAACTACACCCAACCGGCACGCACAGAAACTGAGTCAATGATCAATAGGATAATTATAACGGGAACAAAACTGAATTAATTTATTTTCATTTTCATCACAGCTAGACTGGATTTGTGTGTCAAAAACATTATGTTTCTTCCATGCATATTCAAGCCCTCATAAATATTACTGCTGGACCAGGAACACAAATTTGGTAGACTCTAAAAATGCAGCAGCACTCCACTCATGTAATCAAGGATGAGCAGCATCTGTCGAGCTGATCCTCAATGTGTCCCCAGTGGGGCAAGAAATACTGCTATGAATACCAATTTAGCCCGACGGATTTAACAGTTTTGACAAGTGCATCACAAAGGAATATTCAGTGCATATTCCCCTTTCCATATTAATGACTGGCACTTGTGGAAGAGGCCACCACCAGAGTTGAGCAGGAGGGTGGCGGTGGAGGGTTGAAGGGGGGGGATTAATGAGGCGTAATAGTGGGGCCCCAATCAGATCATCACCTGACGTTATCCTCAGGCTCGGGCTCGCTGTCGCTATCTCCTGCTTTCCTCTTTACACCGTGAGGGTCTGCGCTGTCGCTGGGCCCGGCAGAATCCTGAACAGTGTAGTGTAGCGTTAAAAGATGGACATTTTTAAAACTGATCGGTATGATTGCAAAATAAAACTGGTTAGTAGGGTTAAATCATGTCAGTCTCAATAAATTAAAGTATTGCAATGTTTAACGGACTAGTAAACTGCATGCAACTACAGACTACATACATTTAAGAACACCACCTTTGTCTATAATAGCTGCATAAAAAAATCCTGTAGATAAAAAAGTTGATCTACTCACTTTTCCTCCATTCTTCAACATGGCTTTCAAAGAATTGGCAGCATCCTGTAGGTGGAGGAAAAAGGGCAATAAATCATAACAGAAAACAAATGACATGAACTTAATAAAATGACAAACCACAGTTTAAAATAAGTAAGATACTGTACATGTGCAAGTCAGCACCAGCGTGAATGCACAGGTACATACCTTGTTTTGTTGGTAGTTGTTGCCCTGCATCCTCATATCATAAGCTGTATGACGAGCGTTGTGTACAGGCATGGGCCGGTCTCTTCCTCCCAGCGCATGAGGGGAAAACTGACCTCCTGTGACGAATGCCGGACCCCGTTCTGCCTATAATGCACAGAGACATCCATCCACACGATTCAGAGACTCGTAACACTACCCACTGGTCTCAAACAAACTTCTCCCGTTATTCGTCTAATGCCTTTTTTAAATCTGATATAAATCATGCATGTTTGGTAAAAGTCAAAAAGGTCAATCGAATACGTTATTTTATACATTCATCCACTAGAATTACATGTGTGCTATGTTTAGGCCTACAAAATATTGTTTATGAAAATTTATGAATGTTGAGTCTATGTATCTTAAAAATTAATAAAAAATTACTAATTAAAACTACATTTTGTATAGAATGTAACTTAATTCTGAAGCTGTTTTTGACAGCACTAGCAGCTACTGGAGCACATCATGCTGTACATGTTCTCAGTTACTGGGGGAGAAAAGAAAAAAAAAAAAAAAAAAAAAAGATTCTTCTTTTCACAAGAGAACAGGAGGAATAATTTCATGTCCATCATACAGGCTTCTCACTAAAATTATAAACGGACAGCAAAAACAAACCAATAAAAATTAAAAGTTAAACCCCCCTTTGGGGGGGGGGGGTGTAAAATGAGGATTATATTATTCAATAGATGTCGCTTCCCTGCAGGCTTTAACATTGCTCTGTGAACTTACTGCCCACACAAAAGAAAAAAGAAAAAAAAAAAATGCCTGGACGCCCAGTCAAGCACCACAGAAAGAAATTACAAATGTACAAAGAACTTTGAATCATTGTGCCAATAAAAGGGCAGGCAAAACCTTATATTTTCCCTATAATAAGTTCAATTTTAACATTTCTATGTCTAAGTCTTTATACTCCACTCAAGGCAAGGACAGGAAAAAAAACTAAAATTCTGGTTAGGCAGTATAACCAGCTAACATTCTTATTTGAATTATTGTTAGTACAATATGTGAAGCATTACAGAAAATGTATAGTTTAATGGGACAATTAGGTTTGACTTGTTTGGTTTGTGCCTACAGTATGTCTAAGGTTACCTTATTCTAATAGAGTTAAAGCGAAACAAATAACCGTTCCATCTATATTGTACAATATAGATCAGTGGCAAGAGACTTTTTACTCATGGAGTAAAAGAGAATGAAGTCATAAGCAATAAACGCAAAGGCAAATGTATATTCCACCACACAAGTGATGATTACAGTGAGGAATGATTAAGGCCATGTCTTGAGTGCAGGACTATACTAGCAAATGTGAATCCGAGTAACAAATTTAAGAATGAACAACTGAATTTCACTCACCCTCATTCTTTTCTTCTTTTCCTTTGTTCTCCTTTTGAAATTTTCCTACAAGAAACAAAATGAACCATCACATATCGACATAAACACCACGTCACTTGTACACGTGAAAGTACTAAGCAACTAGGAAAACAATGAGGGGGCGTGATGAAGACAAATGATCAAGTCATGTCTTCATCAGAGCAGAATACTGTACCTCATCCTCTTTGCGCTTCTTGAATATGTTGTCCTCAGCAACTCCCACAGCCTGCATGATGAGCTCTACTCTCTCCAGGTTGACATAACCATTCTCCGTCAGGTATCCCTGCAAAAAAAAAAAAAAAAAAAAAAAAAAAAAAAGCACCATTTTAAAACCTCTCACAAGCTATTAAACCTGGAACAATCATGGCTCTGAAGTATAATGGATTTTTTTTTTTTACCCCAGTCTTGTGCACAACGTCTTTGTAAATACCCACAAGCCGGTCAATGGCGCCCTCTCTGAAAGTAACAGATGCAAAAATCATGATGAGATCTTAAAGTCGATGAAGCAACTGTTTACACACTGTTAAGTTCAATAGCTAAAACTGCATTGTTCTAATACCTTCACATTACGTACGTTAAAAGTTTCAGGATGCATACTGACAGCAGAATGCGAGTTCTGCATACTGACAAAGTAATACATTTTTTGTATTGTCCGTCATAATACAGATAAACCTACCTACATAATGCTTAGCCACATGATCTTAGACTTTACCAATGAAGTAAAAGCAATACAGCAGACCGCCGCAAAGTCATGTTTGAAAGATTGCGGCATCAGTTTTTTTTCCCCTTAAAACCTAAACAAATTGTTCGCAGAATGTCCTGGAAATTTGTGGAAAACGCAAATATTTTTTTATGGCTGTTTTCCTGGCAATATATAATCTTCCATGCGTTTTAGTGCTAAACTACTAAGAACAACAATTTACTAATGTAACAAATATTAAATTCAGCTAAATTTCCATATAAAATATATTGTACAGATGTTTTAGAGAGAACACGAGGCAACCGTAGAGAAAAATGCGGCTTGGGGTAGCGAATTACTGTTTTTTTTAAAGGTAACATCGAATTTATTTTACATTCTAGCACTGCGGGAGATACAGCAGTACAGTATACAGGTACAAGGGTAATCCATTAAGTCCAGTTTGAAATGAAATTAAAAAGTGTTTTGGGGCATATTTATGGTTAAATTATAAAAATACTATAATTTTTTTTTTTTTTTTTACCACACCCATAATTCACCCTCTTACAATTTGAGGGTGCTCTAGGAACGCAACCCCTGCGAATTTCAGGGGTCGACTCTACACGTTAAATTAGATACCATGCGAGTGACATGGTGTAATACTACATTGTAGTGCTAGATGGCAACAGTGAGCCATAGCTTCCAGAGGCGCTTACCATTGGTAACAAATCGATACTTTGCGGTGGTTGCCTTTTTTAAATATACAATATATTTTATTATAAGATGGACTGTGTGTTAATGTTTCTAAATGTATTCTAACGCGAGTGCACATTTAAGGTAGGCTACGCTAAGCTGATGTTTGGGAGGTTAGGAGTACACCATTAAACGCATTTTTGACATCCAACATTTTCAGCATACGATGGCTTTATTGTCACGTAACCACATAGGGGATCATTTGTACTAGTGAAGGAGGAAGAAAATGGCTTGAGGCTGTCTTGACATACCTGATTTCTAAAGAAGGCAAGTGGGGCAGAAAATCATTTCCCACGAAGAAGCACATGAAAACCCAGTCATCGACACTTCTTTCAAAGTTAAAGGGAAAAGGCAGACTCGCCATGGTCAGCTCTCGCTCCAGATACTGCAGAGAAATTGCAAGCTTTAACTGATACTCAAACACTCGTGGAAAAATGAGCGACACAGTGAAAAGCCACAACATGGACTGTTTTTAATAATCCAAATAAAAAAAAAAAAAAAAAGTCTGTTATGAGAATTATCAGCTTCTGCACACTCAAGTGTGATTGTGTCAGCATGTGTTCTGCAGATGGATACGCACCTCACGCAGTACTGACAATCGAATAAATATAAACTCCTGCTCAGATACTGGCACTGTGTCAGCAAATTCATCGTGCTGAGGGGAAGAAATTCAACAAAACAATCAGATTAGCTGAATAAAAATGACACTGCGTTTGAAGTACAGCGATGTTGCTGAATTACCTCTCCTTTCTTCTCCCTGGCTACACCCTGACACTCTTTAATATCATGTCCAATCTGTCCACACAGGGCACAGGGTCTGGGCTTGTTAGGCTTGAATTCCTCTCGGATGATGGTGAAGTTGGGCTCGTGTGTCGCCAGACCCAGCATAATTAAATCAGCTAGTGAAAAGAAGACTCCACTTATTAAAGACAAAAAACACAAACAAAAAAGGGGCTAAAAAGTATACATGAAAGATGTCAAGGCAAAATAACAAACAGATTTAATTAAAAAGCAAAAACTACCCAAAAAAAAAAAAAAAAAAAAAAACCCACAATGGTAAAGGTCTACATTTGCACGTATTGTCACATTTCTCTTCTTGCCCAAGGTTCAACATTAAATTTTTTATATTTAAACACATTTTCCCGATCGGCAGCTCTTTCTGCCGATTGGGTAAATGAGTTAAGTTTTACCACACTGTTGAGTCTTTTGTTTAAATCACATGTAAATGTTACGTGTTTATCAGGATTATATTCGTTAAGGCATCTGAGCCAGACTACAAAGCTGGCTGAATCCATTTAACTGCCGGTGAAATGTACATAAAACCATTTCACCGACTTGAATTTTTATTAGTCCAAATTATGGGTCACATACGGACCTGATAATTGCGGTTCTTACACAACACAGCAGCAACAGGGACACTCTAGTGCTGCTAAAAGGAACAGACACAAGTTCTTTTTACATCTAACTAGGTGCAATATTTTTTTCCCCGCTGTCGTCCTCCAAAAGCATCATACACCACCAATTGTTACAGTCCTTATTGTTATATTGCACGGCTGCTAATTGCTTCTATTCATAACAGGTTCTAGGCATCGCTAGATGGTTCGGTCCTCTCGAGCGCCAACAAGCTTATTACGGCAATTTCTGTCCGACGCAGTAGACACACAAACACGAGGAGGGAAATTCAATACATCGCTGTATAAAGCTCATCTCTCTTTGACAAGTGTTATAGTTAAGGGAATAAAATAAATGAAACGAAATTAAACATTCACTTACCATCAGCACCGCAGAGGCAGTGGTGTGTATTAGGGTCGTGATTGGGCTGAGCTGAGCAAAGAAAGAAAGGGGTTTAAAAATATATATAAATTAAAAAAAAAAATCTAACATTTTACTGAGTCCTGAATTGGCAACAGAGCAAAGCAAAACTGCAGGAAACATTTACTGTGCAACGTTAAAGAATATTGTAATGTAGTAAAGTGGCTATTTACTACAAAATTACAGTTTTTTTTTTTAACACTTTTTTAGCAAACATAATTAATTTATATGTTTCTTTACTGTTTACTTTACAATCTTGCCATTTTGAGTAATACCCGTTTCATAAAAACTTCAATAATTCTTTTGATTGTGTAAAGCTGCCGTGTGACAATGTTAATTGTTAAAAAGGGCTATACAAATAAAATTTAACCGAATTGAATTTACCAGTGTGACCACAGTGGACGATTGTTGATATAAAGCATAATACCATACAGAAGTTTAACCACACACACACTTGTAATAATTGTTAACCATAAATCAAGTGCACTACTTTGAGTGTGGAACAAGGGATTGTGCCCATATAGGGCACTAGCTACCCATTTAATGCTATGGGATTCAACCCTGGAACAGATTGTTAAGGCTAAAAGGAATAAAAACTCATGAGAGATAATGAAAAATATGGGATTTACAGGATTGTCCACCACCATCATGGCTTATAAATGTTTTTGTTCAGAATTGCTGCTGAAGTTTTCACATTGGTTCCTTATCTTTTGAGTTTCAATTCTGAATTTGACATTTCCCTCTGGGATTAATAAAGTTATTTGAATCTTGAATTGAATTTCCATTTCTAACAAATATACTGTGAGGGTGGGAGTTACAGGACTGCATTCTGCATGCAGGACGTCACATGATCACAACGAAGATAATGGTTATTCTCTCTCTCGTGCGCGCGCTGCGGAATTGTGGGTAATCGTCTCCCACGCTCGGTCTCAGTACGCGTACATGCGCTTGGTTGAGTGAGAATCTCTATCGGTAAACTGGTGCACGCGCGTGCTAGAAAGTCTACACAGCGGCCCTTCCTCCTACCCTCTCTCTGGTCTCAATCACTACAACCACGATTCTTTTCAAAAGGTTATATTTTGTATTAACTATTTACCATATAAATGAATACCATATAAACAAAAATGTCTAGAACATTAGTTTGGTAGAAAATGTAGAATAAATAGTATTAGAAATAAAACTAATGTCAAGTATTGAATGATATACAAATATAGTAATCCAATAAAACCTTTTCTTTTTTATATGGGGGATGAGAAATATAAATCTATTTATACTGAATATGGGTTGGGGGAAAGCCGCTGCACTTCTGTTTTTCACTTTTAATTCACTTTCAATTAATTTATTTACAAACAAATCAATCTGCTGTTGATAAATGGCGTTTGTGGAACTGTCGTTAAAAAAATAAATAAATAAATCCACCACATTCAAGGTCGAGTTATAGTATTCAATACGAGCATGGCTGTACCAAAGACCACATTACACCGTGCGGATATTCAGTAGAAGAGCGCTCGCTCTCTCATGTGATATTGCTTAAGTGTAGATCGGATCATAATTATGGCATTTGAGTCAGGGCTTGGTGCAGGAACTTACCCCTCTGTCTCCTGATGAAATCCATAATCTTATGTTCGCCTTCTCCGGGAACACTAGCATCAGAGAGAAAGACCTGCAAATCAAGTATTTCAGTTTAGTCGTGACCGCAAAGACCTCCTTCATTGAATTCTACAGAAGAATGTGTAAAGGCGGCACTTTAGACACACTAGAGCTGAAAGCACAGTGTTAAAGCCTGAATACAGTAGGTAACCTACCGTGACATTCCTCCATCCAGGATCATTGCTCAGTCGGTCTGCAACGTAGTAGCGCAAACATTTGGCCAAGTTGTCCATGAACTCTGTGCCCTTAACATGAAAACACAAAACATTTATCAGATTTGTTTTATTCCATTGATAATATCCATTGATGTTTACACCAGTATGAGTTTATTGTGATGGGAGGAACTGAAGGAATAAATCCAGCCGAAAATATGAAGGTGCATTTAACAGCAGAAATCAATAAAACCAATCCATTTTTGCTAGAGCAGAATTGTCCTAATTTTAAAAATAAAGATGCAATAAGAGCAATCTTAAGAGCAATCTTCTCAATTTTTTTTTGCGTGCTGTGCTGATATCTGCGGTGCATCTGCGTTAAAGAGGACCGACCATTACACCAATGCTACTCCACTGGAACCATCAAGACCATGGAATTTTCAGTAACAGTGATACAACAAGTGGAGTATTTTAAATGTACATACAAAACAGGGAGCATAAATCTGCCACCAGAGTTTACACCTAGTGAGAATCAAGTGGAAAACGATGTCCAATTACCCAGTCATCTTCCCCTGAGGCCCCCCTGCCTGAGTTAACTATTGTCTACTGTGTTAGATTTTTGTCATTAATGCAAAATAACGCAACCCTGTTAACTTGTATGGCTTTTTGGTATGCCAAAAAAGTATGCATGTAATTCTACTATTTGAGGTCCATGCCAGCATTTATATTCTAAATATCCTATTTACTCATTAATGGGGGGAAAAAATTAAAAATAATTTTTTTTACATCACACAAACATTAAGTACAGCCTAAGTGCTTTATTTGGCGTTTAAAGTTAACACAATGTTGCCATTTTTTGTAATGTTGGTAATATTCGTGGGTGGGCGAAACAGATTCTGTATTTACATTATTTCTTTACGGAAATAATATAAATGCATATAATCCTTATTACTTCTTTCAAATTTCCGTCTCCAGAACTAATCAAAATTGCATTCTGAGATCCCGCTGTACTTTATGGTTTGAACTCAATAATTTATTCTAATATGATGTGAAAGTTCATGAAAATGAGAAATGTTCAGCCAGGCAGGTCCTACCACTGAATTTATAGGTAAAAATAAGAAAATTTGCAACTAATGTTATCCAGTAGTGTATATAAATTGCAAACATGTTACACTAAAGGAAATTACTAACGTGAACCACGATGTTTTACTGAGAACGAACAGTGATTTTGTACCTTTTTACTTTCGTGAAGTGTACCTCCAGATTATGGAACGAGTCAGATACAGTGATGTTTATCTAGATTTATCTCCAAAATGGTATTACTCCTTGTCTTTAGGTAAGGTAGGAAATTTCCCCCATGTGTGTTTAATTAAGTGTCGTGTCTTACAGCAACATGAAACATGAATAAACAAAAATATTATTAAAATCTTGCACATACACAAGCACACTTACCGGAGTGATGCAGTTGCTGTCAAAACGCTCTTTTATTTCTTCAGGGGGCAGGTAACCACCTAGTTAAAATGTGAAAAGTAAAATATTAAGTTAAACAAATAAATAAAACATTTATTCTATCCATGAAGCTTGTTCTCTCTCTCAGAGTACATTTCAAACATACAGCTGTAACAAACAAAGAACAAGGACAAGCACACTACAGACCAACCAAAGAGCAGCCACAAGGATGCTCCAAAAAGATAAAGCGCAACCAAACAAGGCCGGTACCTCTCTGAAAAATTTCCTCTCTTATTTTCTTTTTTTCGTCGGCAAGTTCCACTCCTTCTTTAGAGGCCCGGAAACGTCTGGATCGCTGCTGGTTCATTTTGGCACGAGGAGCCTTAGGGAAAAGAACCGAACCCAAAAATCAGCATTGACAGGCACAATACGCACTTTATATGTTTAAAATAATAATAATAATAATAATAATAATAACATCCCAGATGTACTGTTTACCATGAAATATGCTGCAAGACATCCATTCGATATAAAACAAATCTACATTGATTTGGTAAAATACTAAAAGCTAAGCAGAAACCCAAGAAATCTGTTTAAAACAGACATTTTGTTGTCAATTTAAAAATTCTAATTAGTTGGGTCTGGGATGACCCCAGTCCACTCCACCTCCAAATATAAACCCAAACCACACCCCCACAACAGTATAAACAGTTTGATTAAACACAACTGACCAAGCTGTCTGAATGGTGCTGAGCCAGATTACTTACAACTCCATCAATTGCCATGTACAGGACTCTTCTCGGACGAATGATGTTGAAAAGCCGGTCGATGTACTCAAAAATCGCAACCATCATTTCATCCTCATTCTTGGGTGCAGGTCTGGGGAGGGGGGAAGGAAGGAGAATAGATAGAATTTACTGTCCAAAAATAGGGCTTTATATTATCTATACATATAATAGAACTGTAAAGGTGTGCAATTGAAATCAGCTTAACAATATCACACATTCATTCTGTGTATTCACAGTAACACCTAAAAATTTTAGATGGCGCTGTACATTATTGAAAATGTGCTAATGACTGTGCAATTTAATTTCATGTAAACAAAATCATGGGTGCATCAATAATAAATATAGATTATACAATAATAAAATTATGTAATCTACACATACAGTATAACAACTGTAAAGTTGGCATGACTATGTCGAAGATATTTGCGGAAAAATAACTTGGGGAGGAGTAATAGACACATCAAGATGATTTTTGGAATTTGTGTCTGTCTGTGCACGCATCATGCAAAAACTACTGAACGAATTTTAATGGGGTTTTCACAGGTGTATTTGGCCGAGCTTTAGATAACACATAGGCTTTGTTTCATCACAATAGGGAAGACCCACGGGAAAAGACGATATGCTACTATGGAGCAAAAGTCAATAGTTAATCAAAAAATTTAACAGATGACTAAATTTTTTAAAACACGTATACGAGTGTGGTATTAAAATCTACTTAATAACTGCGATCAAAGAATCTTCATTCCGCGCACTTCACGGTAACACATAAAACTTTTAGTTAATTCCAAAATTCAACATGGTACTGGATTTTTTTGTTTTTGTTTGTTTAAACACGCTTATGAGTGTGCATTTAAATTACACGCGAGGAAGTCGCGGGTACATCTAGTACAAGAATAATACTCACTTGTCTTCAGGATGTGTGCAAGGGTGGATGATTCCATTCATGTCCAAATAGAGGTTATCAAACTCCACCTCGTTCGGGTTGGGTTTAGTCGTATCAACAGGTATCCTGACCCCATTGCACTCCTTAGACTGAAAGAAACCCAAGAGATTAATGAAGATTCCTCTATTTCAGTCAGTGACAGAAAAATTAGCTACACTGAAAAAAAGCCAGGATGAGAGGATAATCATACAACTGTGCTTCCTTTAGGCTGTATTAATGCAGATGTTCAGTTCACATTAGTAATTAATGTTGATATCCCAAACTCAGCCTTCGCAGGATGCCCATTTAATAATGAATTTCAAACAACCATTTAAATAATTATGGCTACATGTTGGATGGAGGATACAAATGGAAACACTAGCTGGCCTACATTGGCAATGCCCTTCCGCTTTGAAGGTGATGTCATGTTTGTAACATTAATAGTCTATATTCAGTAGATACTTATGGAAGTAATAGATGATGTACGCATCATCTATATTACTTCCATAAGTATCTACTGAATATAGACTATTAATGGAAGTAATATAGATGATGTACGCATATGTAATGTTCTCATTCTTTGTGTGTAGTAATTGTGAATGTTGGTGGGATTGTTTTTTCAGGACTCTTTTTCACTGTGCAGTTACTCCGATTATTAATCGATCGATTTAGTCAAACCAATGATTGATTATGGAACAAATAACGACTCTCACTCCAGTTAGCTTCAGCGCTGATAAGTTGGCTTCACTAGATGCGTAGTGTTTAAGGCTTCAATATTCAAGTGACAAATCTATGCATTTCTGTGTTATTTGAAACTCTCTTCCTGGGTATATTTATAGTGTTATAATTGTGTTATACCCTTCTTTTAAATTAGATTTGATTAAGTGCCGTAGGTAGTGCAGCATCATTCCTCACACATAGCACAACCTTTTTAAAACTCTGTCCAGGAGGACAACTCTAAAAGGGATCGATTGACTAGTAGTGGACAGGATTAAAGCCAGCGCATTTTATCCACTTTTTTGCATCAATATAGATAAATCCGGCTACCCATCATCCCCCAAATGAGGATGGGTTCCCTGTTGAGTCTGGTTCCTCTCAAGGTTTTTACCTACTGCCATCTCGGGGAGTTACTCCTTGTTTACTCATCAGGGACAATCTGATAATTTTGATTCATATGCATTCTCACTTTTCATACACATTTCAATAATTTTCTTTAGATTTTTAAAAAAATGTTTGTTTTAGGTTGTTTCTGTGACCAATAATAATAAGCACATTTTAAGAGTTCTATATTTTTGCGACATTCTCATATTCCAGTAGCGTTAAAATTGACATGTTTTAAAAGTAATAACATTATCATGATGTACAAGGAAACCCAAATGTGCAGTTTGATATCTGAAACCTCCCATGTCAACACACACAGGTAGGACTTCTAAATTGGTCAGTGACTAATGGTGTGTGGCCGCATGGATCCGTGCCGCTTGAATTTGACGGGTCCCACTCATCCCCCAAACCCCAACCACTGGATGCAGCGGCGTTGAAAAGCCCGGATAAAATGGGAGGGTTGCGTCATGAAGGGCATCCAGTGTAAAACCTGGGCCAAGTTATGCGCGGATCTGGTGGTCCGCAGTGGCGACCCTTCGACGGAAGCAGCGGAATGACTAACAAACAACAAGTCTTTACATATAGGAAGATGGAGGAGATGGATAGTAGCCTTGATCTCTGAAATGTGAAATTAGAAATATCAAATAAACCAAAATAGTGTCATATGTATTAGTTTGTTGTATGTAGTAGACCACTTTTAGACCAATGCTGGTCTGTTCTGCTGGTTACCACTGCAAGGATATTTCAGACCTGTGGGGAAACACTGATTATATATTATATTATACAGTACAACTGTGCAAACATTGTGTAGTGAATAAGACCTGTTAAAATAACATGCTCAAATATAGATATGTACATGAGTGTCTGTACGATATAATAAATCCAGAATAAAATGTTTTCCTTCACATCCTTTCCCTGACCAGTCCCTAATACTGCTTCTTTATATAGAAAATATTTGAATTAGCTCGCAGTGATACGTTATAATCGTGACTTTCAAACGTTGCTATGGTGATAAAACGCTACTCTAAAATCTTTTGATGATGTGCACGTTCCAAAGTGACGTCATTCGGGCATCTTCTAACGGCATTTTAAGCTTTGCTTCGGCAACTTTCTCGCAGAGAAAGAGCCAGCAACGGTCATAGGACTAGACTAGGACTTTTTTGGCATTAGCAGGAGGGAGAATAACGGAGAGCACATGAAACGAGTTAAAACCCAGTTAGGGCCATTTTAGACTCAAAAAAGCTTCAATCCCTGTTTTGGAAAAAACTAAAACAAATAGGCTAATAAGATAGCGAGGCTGTTTTGCTAACTAGTTATATAAACAGCGTCTCGGTGTATGTGGCGTGAGAGCGTGCACATCGTGTTTGTGTTTGTTGAGCTAGCTAGCTGGGCTAGCATGTTAGCATACCTTTTCCTCCACGCAGTGTACAATAATGGACGGATACTTCCGACTTAACCAGCGGAAAAACGCCGGGACACCCATCGTCAGTTAAAATACGCCTTTTAAAAAAAATTAAGCTTTAAAAACAATTAACAACCCCAAGAACAAAAAAAACAGCGTTACGACAAATAAATGGCAATGCGTTTATTAGGTTAGCGCGTCGGCTACGTTTATAGCGTTGCCAAGATTCATGTCCGGGTTCACGATGAGGTTGAAGAAGTCTGGGGAAAGAAACGAGCGCCCCCTACAGGCGGAAATAATAATACTGCATTCCTAAAGCATAGGCGTCTTCCATGATTTCCATTCATTCATCCATCTAGAAACATCCGTAGTATACAGTGTATATATGTGTGTGTGTGTGTGTGTGTACATATATACTCACCTAAAGGATTATTAGGAACACCATACTAATACGGTGTTTGACCCCCTTTCGCCTTCAGAACTGCC
>JAQQZT010000020.1:12926006-12937146 GCA_030068275.1 Clarias platycephalus | reverse complement strand
CATGCATGGAAAACATTGTTTAAACCCTTTACAATGAAGATCTGTAAAGTTATTTGGATTTTTACAACATTATTGTACAAATACACAGTCCGGAAAAAGGGGCGTTTCTTTTTTTGCTGAGTATATATTGAAAATTTTCACTACCGTGTAAACGTCTTGAGTCAACCCTCATTTCTTCATACTCAATCAAATAAAATGAAACGATGCAGATTAAATTAAATAAACAAGAACAAATGTTTTACAACAACAGGCTGCAAGGTGCCTAAAGATAGAATTAAAAAATAGTCGTTTATGTAACAACTTAAGCAGCAACCTTATTTCCCCTATCTTCTGTTCCAAAAACTCCAGTATACTAATCACTTGCCTGACTATCTGTCATCATCTGCACCTGTTTCTCACTGGTTTATGCCTTAAATTGGTTTAAGATGGCTTTTATGTGCTGCCCAACAAACTTAAAAACTTCCTCTGGTCAGGTACAGAGACAAAATTTTGTCACAAATGAGAGACAAAAAAGTCTCCAAAAAAATATTGTTTTCCTCAATATAATTAGTGTCTTCTACATAAGTATCTTACTTCTTGGTAATTACCCACTTGGTAAGTTAAACATTGCAACACAGAACATCTAATGTAATATATGGAATATGACAGTAAACTACTACTACTACTACTACTACTACTATTATTATTATTATTATTATTATTATTATTATTATAAATGTAGAAAAACTATATCTTTGGGTTGTGGGAGGAAGTTGGAATACTTTAAGGAATTTTTACTAAGCACGTGTAGAACATGTAAACTTCATGCACAAAGAGCGGAGGAGAGATTTACACCTGCACACCTGTAGGTGTGAAGTGATGGTACCTCCAACTTCTAAGACCACTTGCTGTCTATATTATTATTATTATTATTATTATTATTATTATTAATAAAAAATTTTTTTTATTGTTGTTGGTGTTGTTGTTGTTCTTGTATGTTTGAACCATGCTTCACATTAAATGAAGATTCTCCATTTAAAAGCATATTTTGGGAATCCAGACCAACCCAGCATCATGTGAGTAATCCTAAAACTGGACATGAAAAAAATTGTTTTGATGGCCACTAATGGTTATGGTCCTTCACATAATAGTACACTAATACCAGTAATTGACTTAGACTGAACTGTCCACAATTTGCTACAAAAATGGCTTTTATGGTCCATTAATCTGATCATTTAATATCTGATAATGGGACCATGTAGAACAGTCATCTGAAGAACAGAACAGGAATAACATTCAGGTTTTCAGGGAGGAGCGCGGTGGCTGAAGCTAAGGAGTATACCCCATATACAGTATATCTGCCTTGTTGAAATCTTAAATCTGGTTGGTCAGAATGTACAGTATACTGTATTGTAATGTACAGTATATTTTCTATAGCAGCTTAGGCATGTAGTTCTAACTGCAGGGCAAATCTCAGGGAATATCAAAGCGCTGATTCTAATATGTTGTTGTTATTATGTTTTTTGTCTATATTTACACGTGTGCATATCCAAAATTCTTGTTTTTAGAATGATATCTCAAGAACAAGTGGTTGAATGTAGAAATATTATTTTAAACCAATCCATGCAGGGTAAAGATTGTTGATTAGCTCGATATTAATAAGTACGACTATAATTAGAGGCTTATAACCTATGATGATGCTTCAGCTGTATTAGCATGTCTACTGTTGTCAACAGGCATCTCGGATCAACCATCAGATTTGGTGTAAGTAAATCGCACAGAGAACAATTATGAAAGGTATTCCACCATTGTTTTTATGCCAGGACCTTCTCACTGAAAGCTAAAATGAGATTCAAGAATCTAAATAACAGAAAAAAAAGTCTCAAAATTTCATTGCATCATGGAAACTGGGATCTTTTTCCTTTGGCCTAATTGAAAGGAGTGGGTTGAAACACAGCGCTAAAGCACTCTCGGTGGATGCGGCATGGTTTAATTGGCCTAAATTGATGTGAATTGAAAGCACTCTGTAAAAAGCAAGACAACGCGCTGGCGGGTGGCCTGATATAGCCCGTAATATGAGAGCGTGAGGGCCCTTAGCCTCCCATTAGCATGGAAATGCAGAGAATGAGCATCCGGCATAAAGGATTTTAATAACAAACGTGCTTCCTCCCGTTAGCCTCAAGCTGGAGTGGGATTCAGTTATTTTCTGAGGCCGATCGTTGGCATTTGCGCTGTGTACGAGAGCCAATTTCCCCTTGTTTTGGAAGGAATGGATCAGACTTTGGATAAAATGTATCACTTATGAAAGGACAGATTTAACTTAGCAGAGCTCTCAATAGATAGGCAACATTAACCTTGTATACATGGCTATGATTGTTTTGTGAAACTACCACTCAGAGCATGCTAACCAGAAAATCATGGCTATGGATTAACTAATGATTGCTACTACTTTTACGTGATTACTATTTTTTTCTCCTGCATATTTATACATGCATGCACTGATACTTCTGTTTTTTTTTTATTTAACAAATAGTGAGAATGAAAATATTAAAAATTTCAGTAGACAGTAAACAGTAGCTAACTTGCCCCTAGTGTGTACATGCCGTTCTGTGATGTACAATGTCCCATCCAGGGCGTATTCCTACCTCACATTTTGTGTTCCTAGGATCTGGATCCATCACAACCCTGCCTTCATTATTAAACATTAATGGGTCATTTTTGTCCATTTTTATGATCTTAGGTTTTTATCAGACTCTGTAAGCTGCTAAAAAATCACTGGGATATTGTCTATGTGGAACAAATTTGGGCCTTTTGCATCCTATAGCTGTAAAGTTACAGGATGCAAACCCATTCTATGATTATGGCTTCCATCAGTTTGCAATAGTTTGGGGAAGGAACCACATATACAGTATATATGATGGCCAGGGGTCCAAATACTGTGGGTCATATAGAGTATGATTTCACTCAGTCAATCACTCACTCACTCATCGTCTATATCACTTTATCCTGCATACAAGATCATAGGGGCCTGGAGCCTAACCCCGGCATGAGGTGGGGTACACCCTGGACATGGTTACAGTCCATTACATGGCGCACACACATACACACACACTACAGACAATTTGGGAACGCCAATTAGCCTAATCTGCATGTCTTTGGACTGTGGGAGGAAATTGGAGTACCCGAAGAAAACCTACCAAGCACGGGGAGAACATGAGAACTCCAGGCACACAGATCCCAAGACAGGAATCGAACCTGGACCCTGTGGTGCAAGGCGACAGTGCTAACCACTAAGCCACCATGCCGCCAATGATTTCACTTTTCAAGAAAGATTACAGCACCATAAAAAAAAAGAAATAAAACGTCTAATGAAAGTTGGTATTACATTCCAGTTTTATTGGCTGGGTATGGTTAAATCTTCTTTCTATGTAAGTTTTCCTTATATGAGGGGTTAAAGTAATTTTTTATTCTTTCTGGTACTATAACCAAAAGATTTTGGGAAAAAAAAAACATGAAGGTTCTGTAAGTGTCATAACTTTCTCTTTATGTCTTCAATTATTCAGCTTTAGAATAGACTCAAATAACGAACTCTTCCGGGGTTGAATCACAAATAGCACAAAAAAGGAAAACTAGTGTGCACCAATATGTAGCATCTGGAATCGTTTGTTTCACACACCAGGGTTTGTTCAGGGGTTAGAGCAGGATTTGGAATTCACCCTTGTGTTAGCTTTGAAGAAAGCGGTGACTCACTCACTCACTCTTTGTCTATACCGCTTAATCCTGTATACAGGCTCGCTTAGGGCACGAGGTAGGGTACACCCTACACAGGGTGCCAATCATAGCAGGGCACACACACTACGGGCAATTTAGGAATGCCAATAGGATTAGAACAGGAGTACCTGGATGAAATCCACCAAGCACAGGGAGAACATGCAAACCCCATTCACACAGAGGCGGGAATCGAACCTGGACCCTGTGGTCCAAGGCGACGATGCTAACCGCTAAGGCACCTTGTCGCCTGTTGCAAATCTCAGGTTTCTATTAGTATGATTGTTCTAATATGATGTTGTTTTCATAGAAGCGACAAGTGTAAAGTACTGTATCTGGTGTGTATTTGATGTACAGATTGGCACAAAGTGTAGCTAAGATGTCGGAGAATAGCACATTACTTTTTTTCTAAGCTATGCTTTTTGTGGAGTTATGAATGTTTTTATCGCACATTTATTTAACAGATTATGGTTCTGGTCATAGATATAGATATCGATTCTGGTGATGTGTGGTTCTCATTCATGAAAGACCTAGAACTATGGGAATTAATTTAATGTTTTCCAAAGTGAAAGCATTTAAAATTTTGGAATTAGCGATACAGTATATGTCTTAACAAGTTGGCTTATTGTCACATTTATTTGCTCATCCTTTTGCTGCTCTTTTCTAGCCAAAAATGAAGCACTGCAGGTGAGGACAAAAAGATGAGTGCAGCAGCCCACTCAAAAAAAAAAAAAATAAATCTCATTTGCTCAACTGGGCTTTTGTGGCTGAGCAGCAAGAACCGGTGGACCAGTTCAGCGTCTCACAATGTTGTAACCTTGGGGAATACAGCAGATCAAGGAGAGCAAATCCATTAGGACTTTCTTTTTCTATTTCAGCAGGAGTGCCTCAAATGAGAGGGTCCTGGCCACCACAATTGCAACCTGAAACCTATAATTTCGAGAGGGTTATGTGTCAATTTACACTTTAGCTCTTCGGTGTTTTGTTGCTACCCTGTGAGTTATGGTGGTGTTTCTGAGAAAGAAGGGAGAAGCCTGGTCAAGAGACATGACGGTCCAAATGAAAGGGTATTAGTAATGGTGATATGTTATTCTTTTATTCTTCTTTTAAAAAGTTTTATACTAACGGTCTGGTCTTTAAACAAAAGGCGGCATAATGGAGCTACAATACCATCCAGTCATATGTGATTTTCTTGATCAGTGATCACTTGCTTTATTTACTACACCTGCCTGTCAGAAGGGACAAATTGTTGGCCTGCATCAAGCAAAGAAAACATTAAAATGACTGGAATTGGGTTAAGAGAGGATGGAGAGCAATGGACTGTCAACTTTGCATAAAAAATGTGGTTAGGAAAAAACATAAAATCAACAGCAAAAATCAGAGTTATGTTTAACAGTGAACGTAAGAGCATTTCCACACACACAGTTGCGATGAGAACACTGAACAGTTGTGTGGCTATAAGAAAACCACTTGAGACTAATCATAAAAAGGCTTCAGTTTGCTACGGAGCATAAAGATGGACATTAAAACCTTTCCAAAAAGGTTATGTGGTGTGATGAGTCCAGATTGACACACAACTCTATAAAATGATATCCCCTGATGACTTTGGATGCACTGAATGACCAGGTTATGGAGCTTTTTCTTCCCTGATGGCATGGGTATATACGTTCTTTTGTCACGTGACTCCCATAGACGCTATGCAGTGCATTACACAGGGAACAGAATTGAGCGATTCTTCTCATGAGTTTTCTAGTCCAAGTTGTTTTAAATCTATTGCACTGCGTAGCGTCTATGGGAGTCACGTGATAAAAGAACGAACGACTTGGATTAGAAGACTTAAAGGTAACTACTCAGTTCTGTTTCCTGAACATAACCTACGGAGGGTTTGCGACACTTTGCGCATGCACGTAAAATAGAAAATTAATGAATCACTCTCTGAGACTAGTCATGTTAAAGACTTGTTCAAAAAGAATGAACTGTTCATGAACGATCCATCACTACAGTGTGGATTAGTGCTTGTCAGATTTTTCTATTAAGTAACTATATTTTTAAAATCCCAACAAAATGCCACCCGCGACCGGTAATATTTTCAGGTGCTTTGAAGAAAAAACGAAGCTCAAATTTGCGTATAGTAAATGGAACTGGCAACTATGCTCCAGAGTTCCGGTTTCAATCCTATGCATCTCATCCTATGTATATTCCTGCCTTGCACCCACTTCCATATCCACTGTGACCCTGACCAGGTTAAGGACGAAGGTTTCCCTTCGTATCTAAACTAACCTCAGCAACTATTCCCACAAAGGCTTACATGGAATAACAATTGTGAAGCTGACCTTCTTCTGTCCATTAAATATACCTACATACAGAACCCATAATGGCCTCTTTGTACAGCTTGGTGGCCTTGGTGGCCAAAACCTACCCCTTATTTTGCTCAAAAGAGTGCATTTTCCATTAAATGCACGCTGTATTGACCTAGAGGGTTAGTTATAAGAACGTAACCATAATGCATGGTAATTATAAAAGAAGAAAACCTTGTTTACGCAGGTTGACATTGTTTATCCTGATATTTACATGATGGTGTCTCTCCATACAAATTCCTTCAGCTACATTAACACCATACTGTATGTAAGGCACCCATGATCTTGCTTTTTTTCCACCACACTTAATCTGAAGTTGTTCTTTTAAATAACCTTTGACTTTGTTAAATGATGAAACTTCTTGAGAGCACTCCCACACAGATTGGTGAAGATCCATCAAATAAAGAGGACGACACATCTTCATATTTAAAACGAGGTTTCATAACACAACTCGGCACAAGTTGACTCTCAATGCTGAGAGGGATTTGAAGGGGTGTCTGTAATGAAAATATAGGCAGAAACCTACGAATCAGACAGCACAAGAGGTGAGCGGATAGGCACAATCCTCCACATGCAAAGCTCCATCACTAATTCTAAACTTGACTGATTGTTCTAAGAGAAAACAGGAAGACGCTCTCTTAGTTAGAAGGAAAGCTTTCAGTCAGTCATGTTTAATTGATTTGTCTAAATATGTTATAAGTTTGTGTCTGTGATGTGATCCTTTTGGGGCTCAAACTCAAAAAGAGACCAAGAAGAAAAGAACATCTAAACACCCAAAAATATATATAATGAGTTAGGGTTACACATCATGTTTGTGCAACCACGCATTCGTTTCAAACAATGGATACGATTTGACCCAAAAAATGTTTGGGATTTCGCTCTGGAGGATGGCAAGCAGTTGGTCGGCTATATTTGAAGATGGAAGAAAGTCAGATGGCTCGCTTTAGCCGTCTTACCATCTGTTGTTAGTACTACTGTGAAATCCCTGCGCTGCCGATGTTGCTGAGACTGATGATGTCAGTTCCCTATGCATGCAGGAAGGCAAAAAGTCGTATGAATTTTAATCTGACCTTCAAGTCGCATGACTACATATCATATATACACTGCCTGGCAAGTAAATTGCACAATCCAAGATTTCATTGACTGCCTTTAGTTTTGATGATGGTGCACAGTGTGGTAGTGAATTCAAATGTGAAAACGATTCCTCATGCTCCCTCTTTCACAAGCTGAGTCTTGGAATATGCCTGTGCCATCATAGAAGAAACACTCCACTGATGTGATAGGCTGGTCATTCAGGACATTCGGATCATCAGCTGACTTCATTCTCTTGCCACATAATGTTGCTGTGACTAGACCTGAGCAACTTAAGTAACCCCAGATCATAACACTGCCTCAAGAGACTTTTACAGTGGGCACTATGCATTGCTTCATGGGCTTCCCTTCTTACTATAATGAACCCATTCCCTGGAATATAGCCAATCTGGACTCATCAGACCACATGACCTTTTTCCATTGCGCCAAAGTCCAAACTTTATGCTGCTGATCAAAATTAAGTGTTTTTTCTCCTGTTTTTTGGATGGACACAAAGCAGGTTAGTCTCAATTCAGTTCTTGTCAAATTGTGCATGTAGAAATGCACTTATTTTCTACTGTCAGTTTTTACCATGCACCTTTAAGTGGTTAGGTGATCTCCATTCATGATTTTTTCCTGACCACATTTCTTTCATGGAGTTGATGTTTCAGCACAGGCCTTGACCTCTTAACCTTATTCCAGTAATTTCAAATCTGCTTAATTGTTTTCCTACTTGATGCAGGTCAATAATTTGACCCTTTTGAGATGGTGACCTTTTCGGCCGGACAGTGTATCTTTGATTTGGGATTACATACAAAAGTGACTATGAGCTTTCTGAGATTTGTGGATTCAGACAGGTCTGGGATAAAACCCGGTCTGTGTCACGATAGAGTAAAAATAATCAGATTTAAGCCACTTCAAAATAAACCTAAACTCAATAGAAAACTGTTGGACAATTGTGAAGAAGGCAGTAGCAGTCAAGAAACCATCTTCTGTACGAGATCTTCAAGAAGCATTCAAGCAAGCCTGCATTGAGCAAGTGACACCAGAGTACGGCAGATGTTCTGTTATTTATTACTGTATAGAAATTTTATTGCATAAAATAACAAATTATTCTTATTATTTTGATTGTCATTAATTAAAAAAAGACAATATATCACTTTTGCCTCAAGAATATTACTGTACATGCACATATATAAATACTTTTGCTTAACATGACCCCTCTTGCACTCTGAATATCTGCCCTCAGTTAACGTCACATAGAGATAGTTAGTAAGCAAACATTTCTAATGAGCACAATATCTCATTAAGGGAAGTGTGTGTTGAGGGAACAACAGGATTCTGCCAAATGCAGGCTTCAATGGAGCTGGCCACAAGTGTTTCAACACAAAGCTCATTTTTGCAGACATCTTTGGCCTTTTGTTTTGGTGTGTTTGCTCAGTCTGGTGGTGGAGAGTGTTGACCCCGCTAACCCTTTGGGACTGATTATCCTCTACATTCCCAGTGATCCTGGAGATCAGCGAGGAAAATTGAACAAGGATTCTGGAGCCAGTCTGCAGGGAGACGTAACGCTTGATCAAGGTCTGAAAAGGATCCGCAGATAAGCTGAGTGTCTAGTTTTGTTGTTGGATTTTATAGCAAAGAGATTGTGAGAGATAGAAGCTGTTGTATTCAAACCACAAGAGGAATTCCTTTAACATCCATCTTACTGTGCAGGATGGGCGGATCGGGGGGTATACAATATATTTATATATCTAAAAAATTGTGGGATATGTAAATGTTTTTTGAAAATTGGGTGGACAAATTGTGCATCCCACATCGCACACTGGGTAAGGAGAGTGTGGCCCAGTCCCAGATCTTGTGAACACTTTCATTATAAGATCTATTCTTTTATCTTTGCATCACAATTAAACAATAGTATTCTTATAAATGAATTTTTAAAAATTCTTAGATGTTTATCTAAATGTTTGCATATACTACATTATTTCTTCTACAGTATATGACAGTTTTTTGTTGATGACGTTTTTGGTTTCTGACATTAAAGACAATTTTTACAGAAAGCAACAGATATATATATATCTGGATTTAGAAAAAGTAGTTACAGCATCATGATGTACAATACTGTATGTTAAAGCACATTATGTTTGTGCAGTTACATAGCAAATGGAAAGAGACTTGTTTCTAAGACTAAGACTTGTTTAAGGATCCTTCTAGATACCCCACCCTCATTTTGCTTATGGATTTTTCTGCTTATGCTTATAATTTTTGTACATACCTCTTTTAAGTTATTACACTTTTCAGTTTAATTGGTTATAAATACTGTACTATGACAACAAAAGCTGGTCTACGGTTTAAAAAAGTTTTTTTTTTTTATTCTAAGGGTGCAAATACTTCTGGAGTTACCTAGCCTGATGTATGGCTTTAGCATTATGTCATTATGCTGCTACTTTTAGCACGATTTAAAGAAAAAGCAAAATCTTTTCATTGTTACTGCTCAAGGACCACTTATATTTAAATGATCCCAACGGAACAACAGTCGCAAATCAGCCATGACTTTAACTAATCCCTCATAAATTTAGTCACATAATCATGCTGCCTAAAAGACAAGTGTCCATTCTTTTGGAACTTATGTATATAATCAGTATAATAGTCTCGCTGATTTCAAGGTCGTTTTTGACAGATCTACCTTTTGCACACTGAGCTGGAAATTACCAGCAGGTTTCTTTTATTACATAATTGTGAAACGGCGAAGATTCGTGCATCGAGAGCTCAGAATTCCTGATGCATTTAATGAAACCCACTCATTTATAAGCTGTCCTGATTGAAGTACCTGTGTTCTGCTTAGGGCATGCTAGAGAGTGAACTCAGTTTGAACACAACTCATTATACAATCACGTCTTTATTGCATTTCAGTAATACAATATTATACTGCCTAATACTGTATTGATTCATCCTAGCATTTTCTCTCTTCAGCTCTCAGAAGTGCACCAAATGCTTCATTCACAATACCTCATGGCGGCCAATCAGACGTTCACCTGTTGCCCTAATCATTATCTTAAACTATTCGTTTTTGAGAAATCACTGTTAGGATTCAGACTCAATTTTCCGTTCACACTAAAAAACCCGATGCCATTCTTAAAAACAAACGCGTCCAGCTTTTAAAGTTTAATTCATGCAACTGTTCATTCATCAGCTATTATTTGATATTGATATTACTAGAAGTCCTTGTATTGAAAAAAGTATATCTTAACATTCTGTACACACAACATTCTTAGCCGTGCACTAATAGGCGTTATGTCTCCTCCAGACGCTTGTCAATAACCAGCTCAGGAAAGCCGGTTCTGCTATCCATCTCTCTGGAAAAGTACAGATCTGTGGCTTCCCCTAGAATAACTTCTGCTGTAGTGAAGACTTCCAGGTCACCCAGGACGTGACCGCCAACAGTCCGGCCTTCCTTATCAGCCAGACAGATGTGCAGATGAGCTTCTGGATTTAGGGTGCCAACTAGAGACACTATCTCAAAGCGTTCTTGCAGCTGAATCACCTACACACACATACAATTTTAATACAATGTAAAACTCAATCATTTACACCATCCTGACAAACTGTGTTTGTATGTTAAGTAAGGTTAAACAAGCACGTATTTTGTTTTAACAATGTGACTGATATAGACCTGATTGGTGTTGTCTGCTGTTGCGTTGGCCAGTCGTAGTGTTGCCTTTGTCACGCTGCCCACACATGTGATGACAAACGGAGCTTTGAGCTGCTTCTCCTTCACAAATGCCTGCAGAGCCGAGAGCAACTCCTGTCCTGGACCCAGACGCAGGGCAAACACACTCAGAGATGAGCCTGGTGCAGTCTAGACACAGAGAGGTAAAGTGACCGTGGTTTTAAAGTGCCCCTATTATGCGTTTTCAAATATGATCTTTCATGCAGTGTGTCATGTAGCTGTATGTGAACATAAA
>JAQQZT010000020.1:12911003-12923622 GCA_030068275.1 Clarias platycephalus | reverse complement strand
CCTCTAGCCCAGACCCTTTACCTCAGTCCAGTCCCTAGCCCAGACTGTTTACCTCTAGCCCAGACCCTTTACCTCAGTCCAGTCCCTAGCCCAGACTGTTTACCTCTAGCCCAGACCCTTTACCTCAGACCGGTCCCTAGCCCAGACTGTTTACATCAGACCAGTCCCTAGCCCAGATGTTATTCTTTTTAAATTTTTTTTTTTTTTACCTCAGACCAGTCTCTAGCCCAGATTTTTTTCTTTACCTCAGACCAGTCCCTAGCCCAGACCCTTTACCTCAGACCAGTCCCTAGCCCAGACCCTTTACCTCAGACCAGTCCCTAGCCCAGATTTTTTTTAAATTCAAACCAGTCTCTAGTCCAGATTTTTTTAACCTCACTCCAGTCTCTAGCCCAAATTTATTTATTTATTATTATTATTATTATTATTATTATTATTATTATTATTATTATTATTATTATTATTATTTACCTCAGACCAGTCTCTAGCTCAGATTTTCTTTCTTTCTTTTTCTTTTCTCTTTTTTTTTTTTTTTTTTTACCTCAGACAATACTTCTACCATACTGCTTGAAGAATTTACTGATAAAATATTCACAGTAAAATCTCCAATGTGAAACACTTTCACAGCTCATTTGAGTACAACAAGATGTACAGTACATAAACACACTGGGTGTACGCTTACATAAATTTTGAATTCTGATTTAAATTTTCCATAACAGCAGCTCCAGCTGGAAGCAAAGCACAGGTTTACTGTATATTAATGCACTCTTTCTTATATGGTATTCTCCATGTGCACTTTTTGTCTATATGAAACTGTATGCTTCAAAATAACTTTTATTAAAACTTTTTTTCAATTACAGCAAATTAGCACAAACTTTTAATGCCAACGAGGTGTAAGGTTTATAAATGAACTTACCATTGGGCTTGTGGAAAAGCTTCTGCCTTACAATCCTACGATAGCAATTTTTATATATGTAATTCCCTTTATTGGAATATAATATAATATGTAATTTCCTGCTTGAAAGCAGGAAAAAAGCTCAAAGTTACAAAAAGTGATAAAGAGAATAATGAGAGCCGTATGCAGTGTAGGAAGACTCCGCAGTCAGAATGTGTTACAGGAGCTGTAGACTGTAGATTGATTTGTCCTAAATCGATAACAAGTTCAAAAGGAGCGAAGGTCAATGCTCAGAGTGTGGACTGTCCTTAAACCAACAAAACATTTAGCCAATAAACCAATAAAAAATTTCATCCATATCCGAAATTTCCCTCTTTGTTGCTAATATACTAATTTTTATACAAAAATAAACATTTGCAGATATAGATTTCTCACAAACTTTATTTCTGGCAATAAATAAGACTCAATTTTATTTTATACAAAAAGTTCAATTTTATATAAAAATCTGTGTTCCATCAGCACTAGAAATTCTAAATTGAGGCGATGTTGACAAGGGCGTATAGTCAATATTGGCTCATTCCATAGCAAAGAAACTCCAAGATGAGATCTCAAAGGTATCTCAAATGTGGCTCATTACATTTAAATCTCAGAGATCATTTACATTTGTCTTGTGTGCGACTCACATATGCAGAAATTAGCTGTCTTTGAGACTTGAATGAGATTTTAGCCATTTTTCTCAATCTTCTCAAACGTGTCTCAAATATGACTCATTACTTCTAAATCTCAGAGATAGCTCGTATTTGTCTTGTGTGCGACTCACATATTTTTTGTTTCCCCAAAGAAATACCCACACATAAAGTATACGGTAATTGTAAACTGTGCATTTGGGTTTTCTGATATGTTCTGATATGATCCTTTAAAAAAAAAAATTGCTTAGTCATGTGTGTATAGTTAAATAAAACAACAATTAAATAAAATTTATTTCTTTATATTAAAAAAAATATTCTGCTGAAAAAAATGTCACTCTATATTGCACAATCCTGACTACTAAAACATAATGCAAAGAATGGTTAAAAATGCTTTAGGGTTTAAGGGCTAAGGTTCTCTGACAAACAGTGCCATCTACACTAAAGTGTTTAGTACTTTCTTATATACTTCATCTTACTTTTCACATACGGGTGGATGGAGGGGAGGGTTAGTAGGTTGGATCTCTGAAATGACGATATGTAGGTTGGTAACAACTAAAGTCAATTACAAAATTGCTTTGTAATAGGCTAGATAAATGTTTTATTTCTAAAAATCTAGCTTGTTTATTTAAAAATTGAAATTAAACTAGAAAATGGCAATCTTACTTTACATTCTGTACAAATGTCATTACCAATAAAGACCCAAAATACAATATACAGGATTTTTATTTTTGAGTAGTGAAGCAATGAGAATGTTTGTGTTCAGTGATTTCTGTATACACTTATCATTTAAGACCAAACCTACTTTTGATTATACATTTATTACTAAATGTTGAAATTTTTTTCATGGCCACCCCAATTAAGCCTACAGTACATGTAGTAGATTCTAATGAAGACATAATTTCCCACAATTTTTCCCACACATGCTCCAAGCCTGCAAATGTTTAAGTGGCCAGTGTGTTAGAGAAATGTATGAGGCGCCGTATAGAGCTTAAATCAAACTTCATTCATGCACACACACATGAAACACATGCATACACATATATGAAATAGTCACACATACATATATACACTACTAACTGCTCAAACAACTACATATGAAATGCGCGCTCATACACACACCTATGAGAGTTCCACTCGCTGTCTTCTAAACTCTCGTATAACGGTCTATAAAAAAAAAAAAAAAAAAACTAATCTAACTACTACTAATCATGGAGAATGAATCGGCAAGTCCATATACATTTAAATCACTACACCCTTCACCCTACTCCAAGTGCAGGGAATGTCTGTTAAGGGAACTTAACGCTCTACAAAATTCCACCATTCGGAACACCCTGCAACGTCACTTCCTCCATGCGTTACCATGGTAACATAAGCACCCCTGGATACCTGTCGCTGCTGCTGTGGAAATTTCACGCTACGGACATTAAATATAGAATATTTATTGAAACGAAAAACTGATACCATTATAAAACATATAACGACTTGGAACGTTTATAACTTATGAATAAATTATTCGATTAATTTACAAGATGTACGGAGATGTATTTATAATAATAATAATAATAATATATATATATATATATATTTTTACAGATTACTAGCCTATATAATAATAATAAGGATTTAAATTATTGTCATATTTATATGATGTCGTCCTCGATAATAATTATAATAAATATATAAGTTTATTTTTTCACGCTCCCTTTTCCGCTAAAGTGAAGATCCGTTGTTCACACGTTCCCTACACCACTACCACTCTCATAGGTGCGCGTGTGCACGGAGAGTTTGTGTGTATGTGCGCGCATTTCATAAGTAGTTGTTTGAGTAGTTAATAGTATATATATGTGTGTGTGTGACTGTTTCACATATGTGTATGCATGAGTGGAGTTTGATTTAAGCTCTATACGGCGCCTCATAGAAATGTGCAGCGTATCGCCAGGCCTCGGTGTCAAGACAGCAAAATACACTTTATCCAGACCTCTAGGTGGCGCCAGCGCACCATCTAATTTGCCTGCCGCAGATAAAAATTAAGAAAAGACCAAAAAGACGAAGCAGCCGGTGAAGGTGGGTATTACTTTTCCGCGCCGAATTTAAAATTAAACAAACTTGGACAAAAACTTTGGACAAACTTGTTGGACATCCACCACAAGAGAAGACTGATGTAGCTGGTCAGAAAGATCTTTTCCTGGTATTGGCCTGTTCTTGTAGCCCTGACATACAGCAAGCAACCAATTTTCCTTAAAAATTTCCATCTCCTTTTTGACCTATTATTTTCACTGGAAGATTGTCACAATGCTGTGGCCTTTGTGTAACTCCTGTATAAATCAGACTTTGAGTTGAGCAGTGTGACACTTAATCTTTGTCAGGTTGGGTGACATTTTGTATCATTTAGTGTCTTGATTTGCCAGATTTTGCTGGTGTCTGTTATATTGTGTGAATTGTAAATTTATTACACTGTCTGCTGTTAACTGAGGATTTTTGATATGTTCAATAAAACTATAATATTTCTAATTTGTTTCATGCATCTCATTTATATCTGACTTCAATCTCATTATGGTCTTGTACGTATATGGCTCATTTGCTTCTACTTCAAATGCAGTTCTGTTTCTCATGTACATCTCAGATTTCTCAAATGTATCTTAAAAGTATGTCTCGCTTTGTGTCTCAGTAATGTCTCTTTGTTTCTCCTAAGTGGGGTTTAGGGGAAATAGGAAAGACAAAGTCGAGCTTGTAATGAGACCGCTCAGTTCGGTCTCATGAGACAAGAAAAAGCTTATTCTGAGCAACAAAATTTTGCTATGGGATGATACGGCCTCCTGCAAGTGCATCTGCAACCAAATGGTGTTGAATAGTCCAACAATGTATTGTGTGTAACCCAGGAATACCAGCAGCAGCAGCATTTTCTCTATAATGTTTAAAATGACATTTCGAATTAGTCTGGTGGTCTTGGTGTTGTCACTCAATCAGCTGTGGAACCAGTTGTTCGGAAGATATTCCATAGCCTGGAAATGGTATTCCTGGCAACTCCAAACTGTCTGGCAACGTCTGTCTGCATTGCGCCAAGTTGAAGATTCCGGTGACCCTCTTTCTGCTAACGTAGTCGAAATGTGTCATGATTGTGCATTTTGTCTTCACACTATCAGATTTTTGTCTTTACGTTAGTTACCAAGATATGTCAGATGGAAGTAATCACAATCAAATTTCATGCAAGTGCTCGGCCCGCCTTAAAATAATGTGAGTCAGGTTATCCATGAGAAAGTAACACTCTACTGGGCATGACAGTTATTGCACCTTACCTGTGTTATTAATGTAAGAAGGTAAACAAAATTCTGAATCAGATTTCAGGTTTACGTAAGAGTTCAGTGTTTCTTTTGTCCATAAATATAATTGAATACATCTAAAATTGGTACACTAAAAAAATATAAAACCGTAAAATAATAAATAAATAATAAAAAAGAGCACTGCTAAGTAGGCAACAGAACATTGGAGAGTTTTGCTCCTTTAACACCTATTTAGATTTAGGTGTGGGGGAAAAAAAACATCTTCATACATTAAAGTAAACCTTTACTGCCGAAACATTGTCTCATTGGGGGAACATTTTGCTAGTTATAAAGTTGAGTATAGCTCTAGCCCAACATAATTTTGTTAATTCAGCATGTATATCGATGTGAGCACTTGCTTTGGTGTGTGCACTGCTACTCATTATTCTAGCTTTCTTGTCACTTTGCTCAAAATGTCTCAAGGCCTAGTCTTTAAGTGTATACAGAGCATAAGCACCAAAAACACTTAGTGTTATGTTGTAGCGTATGTAATTTAACAGAACTTATCTGATAGATATACTGTAGCACTATATCATGCATGCAGAAAGCACCTGGGGAAACATCACTACAATAAAGAGACGGCAAAGGGCAACCTATGTCCTACAATCTATTTAATCACCTCTGTCTGGAAATTCATGGATATTTTACATTTGTTCCAAACAGCTCACTTTATTAGTGCCAGAAATCCACTGATCTGTTAGCCTTCTGTCAACACTAGGTGGCGTAAAAGTGTCAGTTTTTCTTCTGTCTCATCTCCCACCTGAAAGTACTGTAACGATTTGCAGTGATCATATGAAACTCGGAGCAATTTATTGTTTAACAATAAGCAATGTCTAGGCGTGTGATTATTTATCGTGGCGCAGTTGGCTGCGTCTGTATGCTCATACAAACAAGATGACAGGATTATCTATGATTCTTCCTTAGACCGTTAAGATCTTCCACAAATCAGGGCAACTGTGATTAGGTGAGGAATCTGTAAAAAAAAAAAATCAAGGAATGTAATACAAAAGGCGAAATACAAAAGATAAAGTAGGTGATATAACAATGAATATAATATGAAACCCTGCGTTCTTCACTGGGGCTGACAGGTACAGAGTCCAATATAATCTTGAATGCGTTATCACAATTATATTATAGGATGTGTTATGCTTAGCATTTCAACTTGACCTGCATGGACATTGTCTCAGGATCTGTCTCCAAAGGTCTGCTCTCTCTCTGTGTGTGTGTAAAGCTCGCCCTCGTGTTTGGCACAGGCTCTACATGCTTGGCTACAGGCCACCCTAAATGGCTCCGTTTGTCATACAACACTTGTCTCCTATTTGAAACCGTGGCTGAGGGAGAAACATAATGGCAGTTCAATTACCTGCTTTATTACCACATGATCAGTCCTTACTGCCTGCACACATTTTGATTTGTCCCACCTTGCGCACACACTGGCAGCGCTCTGTACAGCCTTGGCAAAGAACTGCTGGCTCGCCCGGGCCCATGTGAACCTGCTCGGTTTGTGTGGGAAGGAAGCAGGTGACACCTATTCATTAACCATTAGCACTCGGCGTCTGCGCCAGGCCAGCTGGCCTCCGTGCGCTCCTTCACCCAATTCACTCATATTTCTCTAAGGAAGGAGCTTTTAATAGAGGACAAAACGAAATGAATGAATTTGCTGCTTTAAAGCGAGCTGCAGATGTGAATGATGGATAATGGACACGCCCGGGGACATGCATTTTCATACCTCCTGTCACAGACACCACCAAAGTCACGACCTAATCCTGGGACACCGGGTGCAGATATAGTATGGACTAGGTGAAATAGGTCCTTTATGTTTCTCTATAAGCTGGACAAGGAACAGCACAAGGAAATCAGCACTTCTTTTGTTCCCGTGCGATTGGTTGCTTCTAGCATAATTCCATCTATTATGCATTCAAAAGTTTCAATTTAAATAAACTGGTTAAATTAACCGATAAAGTTAAGTTAAATGTTAAAAATGATCTAATATGAATAGTTCATAATTATGGACAAATGTTGGACGTTTGTCTGCACATTGGCGTAGTGGTTAGTTCTGTCGCCTTGCACCTCCAGGGTCCGGGTTTGATTCTCGCCTCGAGGTCCGTGTGCATGGAGTTGCATGTTCACCTCGTGCTTGGTGAGGTTTCCTCCAGGTGCTCCGGTTTCCTCCCACAGTCCAAAGACATGCAGATTAGGCTAATTGGATTTCCCAGATTGCCTGTAGTGTGTGAATGTGTGTGCCCTGCGATGGATTGGCATCCCATCCCGGGTGTACCCCGCCTTGTGCCCTAAGTCTCCTAGGATAGGCTCCAGGCCAAACCTGACCTTGTATACAGGATAATGCGGTCTAGACGATGAGTGAATGAGTAGTTAGCGTTTACTTTTTGCCACCTCGTTTTAACTATAAGGTCAATCTGGCCAAGGTTGTCTGACCAAAAATATATCATAACTCGTAAATACAAGTCAAAACATTTTACTTGTTTCACACAATGTTTGAGAGCTGGTTATCACAAAAGCTTTTAGTTTTCAGTCTTCTTCAGTCAATGAATCAAAGTGAATGGAAGTGATTCTGGTTGTGTGTGTTGTTCAAAGTGTATAACAGATAACTAGGTTCCAATCCAAGCCTTATAATACAGTTTCTCTAGAGAAATCATTGAGGTATATAAGGTTTGGGAAATTTAATTGCATAATCATTGTATGAAGGTCTATCAAGTTAAACCAGGATGTGTGACTGGGTGGAATAACAGAACACTGATATAAGAGTAAACTCTATTTTGATTCCCCTGTATGAATCTGTGTAAACTGGCAAATTCCTATAATACGCAAGTGGTGTTTGTGAATGATTGTGTGTACAGTTCCCACAGACAGATGCACCTCTTCTGCAATTTTTTCAAGCATCAGATGTTCCACCAAATGTTCATGGGAATGACTGCAGTGGGCTCTGAGCCACCTTGGCCGGGATCATCATTCACAGACATTCAGCCTTCTTTAAAACGTTTGCACCATTCAAATGTTTCGCTGCGGCAAAGAGTCTCATCACCACACTGAGCTTGTAGTCGTTTGTAAATGTCAATCGGTTTTACGCCTTCAATCATGACAAATGTCATTGCAAGTCCCAGTTTGTCTGGAATGCATCTTTTTACAGTCGTATTTTCTTTGTGTTTGTAAAATCACATGAATATAGGTATCATTACTACAGGAAAAGAAAAGATTTTAAAATAGTTTTGGAAGGGAATTCATTTTCGCTTCCCTCCTGCCCCAGTGTTGGTCACCTTTCAGGTCTTTAGAACAAGAGCAAATAAAGCTGATTGATTTTCCAGGTGCTTTCACTGCACAGCCGAGCAGATATTTACAGAAGGGCCAGTAAAAGTGTGTCATGTTTAACCAGCCTGATTTGCGCAGACAATCTCTCTCTCTCTCTCTCTCTCTCTCTCTCTCTCTCTCTCTCTCTCTCTCTCAGTATGTTTGGATAGGAGGCAGATGCTGTGGGTAGAGTACAACAATAAGAGGCCTCTCATTCGAGTGAGATATACTTGTGAACGGATGTCCCTGGACAACTGAAATTTCACTGGAATAAAAATCATTTCCAGGCCTGGCTTCTTGGACAGACAGATAGCTTAGCTTTTCTAAGATCTGGTGGACACACTGATGTTTTTCTTTTTTAATATACGTGTTTATGACACGCTACCTCATTACCGGTTCCGTCATGTTAAAAGTGAGCCAGTAGCATATCCGCATCTAAATTTTCAGGAACTTTTTAAGAACAAAGTATTGAGATACTCTACCCACTACCTTGTCTGTAGATTAAATAGGTCTGACATAGGACTGTCAGTAATCAGGTATTTGTGGTTTTCTTTTAAGGAATGCAACACAAGTAATATTTGATTATTGTTGGTCTTATAGCAGTCCTATACCATATAGAGACAAAGATAGAGTGTGGTGATGCAAGTGGGTCATTGTGCATAGCAACATCTGGGTATACACCTGATGAAAATATCTACATTTCTAAAAGGATACAAAACAGAATATATCTCACTATATTCAAATATCCTAACTGCACTTCTTTTGAATCCACACATGGGCTGAAAAGACCTGAGCATCCCTGTGCACTGCTAATCCCAAGAACATGCACAGCTAGAGCTCCATCTAAACCCAGGATTAGCCGAAATAGTCCCTGTGTGCAGCAACAGTCCAGGATTGGACTGATTACAGCAGAAACAAGACACTCATGGCTAAATATTAATTAAGGAGTCAAATAATAAGACTTTTGGACTTTTGCAAATCTAAACAGATGCTGCTGGAAAAAGAGTCTCTGTACAGTAGCTGAGCTCCTCATCCTATTCTATTACCGAGAGTAAGCTTGTTGAGGAAACTATTTTCTGCTGTCTATACGTTCATCTTTTTTTTTTTTTTTTTACTAACAACTCACAGCTTATGACCATGGGTGAGGAAAGGACCACTTATTGTCGATGTCCACATTTCCTCTGGACACTAAGCTGCTGCTTTAGAGCCATGGTGCAGTGACTGTTGTTTTGTATGTTGTGTATGTTGGCGCTCCACTTTCTGTAGTGCCAAGAGAATAAAAAAATAAAAAAAAAAGAGTAAGCTCTAGCCCCTCATACTGGACAACTCTCTAATCTCTATCTCTGGGATTTGTTTAGTCTTAATACCAAGAAAGTGTAAACTACTCTCACGATTTAATGACAAAATCACATGAAGTAGTTACCCATACAACCTCCAAATAAAACAAAACAAAACAAATAGATGCACAGATTAGCATAGTCTTTGATTACCTGAGTTGGGCCCCCCAAAATAGATTTCTAGATATATCACGTAAGGCCTGAGGCCACTGTTGGACCCCCCAAAATAGATTTTTAGATACACAATGCCAACAACATGTGGCAATAAAATTAAGTCAGATGACGACGTAAATGTACTGAATGACCAGGTTATCACATCCCAGCTGTAATCAAAGCTAAAATTGGTCAAATGTAATATTACTCTGTATGACTTTTTATTGGCCAATATAGGCTCTGTGATCTGCAATAGGTTTTGTGATCTTCATAAGGTGATGCTTGTTTTTCTATTGTTAAACCATAGGTGATAATCTCCTTTCAATCATCATCCACCCCTCGTGTTAATTCCACATTCTTTCACACATTTCCCCCTAGGAGAACAGAGCAATGTGTCTAACGTTCTACAGTACTACACATGCCCATACAGAACAACTGCTATCACCTACAGCATATAATCCCTCATGTCCTAACTTAAGGCTGTGAAACTCGAGTGTAAGCCGCAGGCATACTAAAACTATATTCACGTAGATAACGAAATACAAGACTGTTTTCCTACTGTAAGTTAAATGACATTCTGTTACAATAAAACACCCACATTATTTACATTTCTAAATAAGTCACTTTGATAAGCTGCTATGTGTCCCGTCAGAGAACAAGGATTTGGATGGATGTTCGGTCCCCTTCTGTTTTCCTTTACCTGCTACTGTGGTGATATCCTCACATGGGGTTATATCACTTCTATACTGATGAAACTCATCCCCTTCTTTCCTCCCTAATACAGTTGTGATTCCACTGGATAGCAGTGGTATGCTAATGAAACAGAACTCTTCCCATTTTTACCTCCTTAGTACAGTCGTGTTTCTGTATGGGTCTCTGCATATCACATCATTGATGGCAGCTCATCAGTTAAAACTCCTGGGAAAACTACTGTTCATCCCCGGGGAAGCATTCCCATGTCAAGATCTTATAATCTCTATGGAAAAACTCTTCCTTCCCATCCCATCATTTGTCAAACTATGTCTCCTTAGAGTAACCATGGACAAATGTTTGTCTTTCCTGCTTCACTTACTAAACTGACTCACTTATGCAGGGTTCTTCTCTATAATATTAGGATGATCCAGTCATTTCTATCTACACAGGCCTCTCAGGTTCTTGTTTAGTTATTTCGAGACTACACTCCCTCCTCTGAATTTCCTGTAGCTGTCCATGACAGATTTAAAACACTGATGCTCTGCTAGCAAAGCTAAACCAGACCAGATCCCCCCTACCTTAAAGAGCTTATCATACTATGCTCTACAGCACACTCCCTCTGAGCCTCTTGTACTGCTCTATTGAAGCCTCCATCTCTTAGTGTACAAGGAAAACATGCATAAAGTCTCTTTTCTGTCCTAACACCCAGGCGATGGAACAAATATCTGGTCACTAAAGACCTACCTCTTCACCAAGCACTTAGGTGTTTGTTTGCATTAAACCTACACATTAACACACTCTCAGTCTGATTTTTTTCCATCTTAGTCAGTTTTACTATTTATTAGAAATGCTAAACATGTGTGTTTGTCGCTGACAAAAAAAAATGATAGATCACATACAACAGTGGTAACTAGTCTATTTTTGGAAGTTCAAATTAAGGATCCACCGACTGTGAAATTCTGGCCTGATACAAATTTTGAAATTACGAATTTTGCTGATGGCTAATATACATTTTTTTTGGTGGGTTACAGGTCTTGTATTTTATAGAGAATACATTCTTGTGTATTGTAAAAGGTTAGTTTTACAATCAGTAAGATATAGAGTAATGCCAAATAACACAACCAATGGAGTATCATGGATACTGGACTTTTATGAATTAAGAAGGGAACAGCATTAAACAATACACCCGCCATGCATAGTGCCCACTGTACAAGCCTCTGGGGGAAGGGTTATGATCTGGGGTTACTTCAATTGGTCATTTAATTTGGCATTAAAATGAAGTCAGCTGACAACCTGAATGCACTGAATGACCAGGTTACCCCGTAATCTTTTTCTTTTGTCATAGTACAGGTACAGTGTGGAAACTGCGCACTGTTGGCTCGGTGGTAGGGGTTTCGCTTGTCATGGGATTCCCAGCCAGTCAAACCGCAGCCACTGGATGCAGTGCCCTTCCCAAGCCCGGATAAAAAAAAATGGAAGGGTTGCATCAGGAAGGGCATCCGGTGTAAAACCTGTGCCAAGCTTGTACAGTATGTGCGGACCGGATGGCCTGCTGTGGCGACCCCTTACCGGGCGCAGCCGAAAGACCAAAAACAGGTACAGTGTGGAATTTCCTATGCATTCCTATGAATTCCTATTCCTTTTTGCCTTTCTGTGCTAATCAGTCCTGACTCTTCCTCACTACCTACCTACTACTGCATGGCATGTTACGCATAGGCAACGGGTGTGTTTTCTGTGGTATTATAGTGCCAACTATTGGATCTTTCTCAAACCTGCTGCTAGGTAGGCTACTGTTGTCCCAGTCAGACCACAATTAACCGCTGCCATCAGTCAGTGCCAACTTATTTTCCTATAAACCGATGACAGTTAGAATATCAGCGCACCCTAAGTTTAATTCCATCTAATGCAGATAATCAAGACCTAGTGGAGACATGCAGTACTAAACACGCTAAATTGTATTTACAGCATGAGTTACGGTCTAATTACATTGACTTGTTTTTCCTAAATAGATTAGAGTGGTTTGCTTTCCTATCTGGGGTCTGACTGTATTCTCACTGCTGGCATGCTTCTGCTCTTAGAGCTCTGCTTCACCTTTAATCTCAACTTCTCCTGATAACATACACACACTCTCCGGCTTTGATGTCTGCGAGCCAGCACACACACACACACACACACACACACACACACACACACACACACACACACACACACACACACACACACACA
>JAQQZT010000020.1:12854592-12867140 GCA_030068275.1 Clarias platycephalus | reverse complement strand
TTTTCTTGTTGTTACGTAATTACCTAATCCCATATGTGTTATTTTATAGTTTTGAAATCCACAGTATTGTTGTAGAACGTAGAAAATAAATCACTAAACAAAAACAAAGAAATTTGTAAGTGACCTCAAACTTTTGAACTGTAGTGTGTATATTAATTAGAGAGAGAGAGAGAGAGAGAGAGAGAGGCAAGGCAAGAGAAGAAGATAATCATAAAATGAAATAATAGTAATAAAACTTTTTAAATTATTTTAAATTTGATTTATAAACAAAATAAAACAAAATGCAGTGCAGTCAGTTTGGACGTAGCTCAGTGCTCGTTCAATAAACGCGCAGCTAAACAGATGAGTTTTAAGTCTAGATTTAAATGTGACTAATGTTTTAGCACATCTGATCAGGAAGCTGGTTCCAACTGCGGGCAGCATAAGATCTAAAAGCGGACTCCTCTTGTTTTTTGTGAACCCTTGGTATTTCTAACCGACTCAATCCTGATGATCTAAGTGATCTGTAAGATATCTGCACTGTATTTAGAGTACATTGAGTGATTTATAAATGATTAAAAGTATTTTAAAATCTATCCTAAATGTTACAGAGAGGGAAGAAAAGTAAAGAAAATCCACAAAAAATAGTACAAAACTAGTAAGTTAGCTTCATCTCAGCTTGTTGCTTAACTTGATCTTGTATAATTTGGCCTAGACAGTTGAGACAAAGATGTTAAACTGTCATCACTATAACAGCAGACAATTAGCTAGCGCATAATTTACTCTAAGGGTACAAAATAAATCCAGTGCAGACATCTAAAAGTTGGCAAAGTTTGTAAAACATCAGGTGATCTCCATCTTTCTGTGCTGTGTAAACACTACTTTCAGTTAAACAATGTTTGGTGTCATTTTGTGTCTCTTCTTTGGAGAATCTATTTCCTCTTCAAGTATTATAATAAGACCTAGTCATGTGACTAAGTTTGAAAATGTTCAGAAAGGTTTGCATATAAAATTAATTCACTTTTTAAAAACTTTTATAAATTCCTCCTTTTGAGTTCCTCATGTACGTGAGGTTGTTGATGACCACAGAAGGAGCACTCTCTGCTGAACATCAGTGGTTCCTCTATGGAGATGGTGAAGAGCTCTTTTTGCTTTTCCTGGCCAAGAACCTCAGCTGGTCCATCAACACCAGCGCCATAGCCACATAAGCCCAACGGCATCCCCACTTTCTGAGAAGGCTGAGAAAGGCTCATCTTCCTCCATCCAATCACATCGCTTTCTACAGAGGGAATATAGAGAACATCCTGTCCAGCTGTGCCACCGACTGGTCTGGGAACTGCACTGTCTCAGATCACGAAAATGGTGAGGACATCTTAGAAGATCACTGACATCTCTCTTCTCTTCATCACAGATATTTGCACAACATCCTGCATTCTAGATGACCACACACACACACACACACACACACATTCCTCACACACAATTTTCACCCACCCACCATTTGGACAAATGTACAGAAGCATTCGGGCTCAACAACCAGACAACAATACAGAGGGACTGGACACACACACACACACACACACACACACACACACACACACACACACACACACACACACACACACACACACACACATCACAGACTCTCACTCATCTTCTATACCGCTACTAAAAACAATCTCTGTAAATGTCTTCTTTAATAATAATGCAAGTTTCATTTGGATTATTATTATATCATGATTATTAAATTACACTCGATAATTCTCAAACTGCGTGCTGTTGGCGCTCTGCCTGTTGTGTTGGATTGCAGTTTGCCCATTTGCACACATGCATTCGTTGTAGTCCTGTGTCCTGTGTAGTCTTGTGCACTTTTGTGTTGTTTTAAGTTTAAAATGACAGTAAAAGATACTTTATCTGACTTGATCAGCAAGCAATTATTTTAAGGCATAATGAACTAGTTGCTTAACACTGAAAACATTTCCTAATAGTTTTAGATAAGTAATGTTGTAAAAGTTTTTTATGTTTTGCTTTTTACATGATGACATGACATTTATGTGATTTAAAAAAAGAACTTTATTCATAAGTAGCATTTTTTTTACTAATACTTATCAGACATCTTTTTTTTCCACCTCATTATCTGACCAAACTTTTGACTATATAACTCACTATATAATTTCTCACTTAAGTAGACATTCTTAGTATTACTCCCACTGCTTGTATAAATTATTATGTCTACAGTATAGTAACTGTTCATTCTCGGATGCTTATATAGATATAATGCAGATAACTAAACAAACAATAAGGAGATTTTAAACAGTGTGTGGTTAATCAACTACGAATCGTATATATTTATTCATATTTTTTGGCATTTCTGGAAAGGATCTTCAATGTAAGGGGTTTCTTAAAGTTAAAGACTTAAGCTTTAACTCTCTGAATGTTCACTGCAGTAGGATCCGATCGTCATTCACAGACATGCGGCCTTCTTTAAAAGGTTTGCACCATTTGAATGTTTTACTGCGGCTAAGAGTCTCATCACCGTATTGTTCTCCTTCTCTAAATGTCAATTGCTTTTTACACTTTCATTTAGGCATTTGGCAGATGCTCTTATCCAGAGCAACTTATATTTTTCATCTCATTACACATCTGAGCAGTTGAGGGCCTTGCTCAAGGGCCCAACAGTGGCAACTTGGTGGTTGTGGGGTTTGAACCTGGGATCTTCCGAACCGTAGTCCAATGCCTTAACCATTGAGCTGGCTTTCATTCACAAGAGATTTGATCACAAGTCCAAGTTTGCTTTGATTTATACAGTACAGTATAACTATTATTACACAGTATTTTGTTAAAAATTATATGTCACTGTAATTCTGTACACCATCCTCAACCTGCATCCACTCCTGCCAACTACCAGACTACAGGAACGCTGACCCCTCCCTGAAGCTCTAAAATAAGCCAGGGAATACCCTGTAAAATGCATTAAATTTTAAACAGCTAATGATGTTTAATGTCAGAGTGCCCTTATAATTCAGAAAGCTTTGATCTGCATGATTTCGCTCTCTCTCTCTCTCTCTCTCTCAGTGTGTGTCTGAGCAACTTGATCTCATAAAAAATGCAGTTGATATGAATTTCATAAGAGTAAAGTAATAATAATTTTTTTAAAAAAAGGTTTGACAGTTAACCCCGCCCATAACTCTATCCATACAAAGTGAGTCAAGAACAGGGTTTAAAAAAATAAATAAAATGAAATAAATGAAATAAAGGTAAGGTTTTGCTACTCTGATGTTGGTGGTAACAATTTAAACATTCTCTCACTCTCCTCTCGAGACTTTTTTGTGTGTTTTTCTATAGGAGATCTGGAGGCTTTCGAGCTGCTTGAACACCGGGATGTTGCTGTCTTGTTGTGCAGCTCCTGTTGCCCCTCTATCATGGGAGTTGGTTGCCAGGGTGAAGCAGGTGCTACCCAGGTGTGTGACTTGTAGAGAGCTTTTGCTAACACCTCACAGCCATGTGCACCTGCATGCACACACACAAGATCACTTTCGAGATGATTGAGTTAAAGGCAAAACGTGTTTTGTGAATCCACTTTTAAGAAAATGAAAATCGATGAGCTTAGCTTCTCAACGACATCAGCTGCTTCAAAAACTCAGACAATGGTCTAAAATAAATTTAAAAAGTAAAAAAAAAAAATTCTCACCAAGTAAATACGTATATATTGAATAAAACCGAATAGATGCCACAAGCCTGTTTGTAGACATTTTACTCATTTCATGCTTTAAGCTTTCCCATTCTTTCCATGTGACAAAATCGGAATGGAACATTGTTCAATTTAAAAATGGAATTAGCATTTTAGTCATGGCTAGTCACATCAAAGAGGTGTACTCTGATCACTAAGACGTTAAAGGTTTTTTTTTTTTTTTTTTTGCCAACCTAACTTGGTTGTTAGCTTGGTTACTGGTAGTGAGCCATAGTCAGTGTATGTAGTAAAAAAATAAAATAAAAAAAAAAGTCAAATATTAGTACCATTAAATCCAACTTTCCCAATTCATTCCCAGTGTATTACATTCCATGCTGCTTTCCCCCCTTAACAATACATTTTGGTCATGTTGAAAGTGTTATATAAAATCTCATCCACAGCACTAAAATCTAAAATTAGTGTTTTCCTCATTTTGGAGCGCTCTCATTTTTTTAAAGGTCAGAAAAAGAAAAAAGAGAAAAAGAACAGCTGAAGCAGTTGTGATGGTGCTAAATTTCACCCAATCTAAAAGTTGATCCTTTTCCAATAACAGCACATGCCAAAGCATGGTATTCCATTTGTACCGCAGGAATTTGCAAACTATTACACTTTTTCACTTATTAATCAAAGACATGTTGATGCTTTTTACCCATTTATAGTTACATCTAACCAAAAGACTCTTCCATAGAGGACAATACAGCACACAGACATTGCACTTTGGAGGCACTTAAAAAACATCTCCTTCCAGAACATTTGACCATATGAATTATAAGATGCTTTGTTAAATAACAACATAAATTCTTTTTGTAGAAATACTAACATTAAAATGAGCGCATTGATATACAGTAAATCTGTGGTTTTCATTTGAAACTGCACCATGTCAGAGCTGATTTTTATAGAAAATGAATCAATTGGTTCAAAATTCAGCATCAGTGTAATGCATAAGATGAGAATTTTCCATCATATATAATTTATATTATCATCATTATTATTAAGTGGATGATAAAACCATTTGTGACACCAACAAAAGGGAAAAAAAATTTTTTTCAGAGAATCCAAGCGGGTTCTTCTTTGAAAGCAAACCCTTTTTTCAACCTTAATTCCCATTTGACACACAGACATTACAGCCAAAATACAACTCGAGAGGATTCCTTTGATTGTTTTATTGTCATTATCATCATTTGGACACATAGCAATACTGCAGAAACACACAAGCACTGACAGAATGATTCTCCAAAACTAATCGGCCCATAGGGAATAGGATAATTATTGTAAGGCTACCTAACAATGGTGGGTAAATGGTCTTGTGACCCCTAGGCTACTTTTTTTTTATTATTATTTTTGTTTATTTTTTATTTTGCCTTCTTATTGTTGCACTGATTGACATTTAAATTAAACATTTGGCCATTTCAAATTTCCTAGCCTAAGTTGGACATTGAAATAATTTAAATAAAACATTTGCAATAAATAAATACATAGATAAATAAAGCCAATGTGAATGTATACACACATTGGAACAATATAAAAATAAGAAGCGTACCATTTAAAGGATAAATAAGACATTCAGTCACCCCACATTTACACAATTAAGGCAGTTATACAGCAGAATGTGTGTGACCTATTTCAAGGCATTTCTGGCTACACTAGAAGGCTAAAACCCTTTTTCATCGTCATCATCATCTTTATTGTTATTATTGTAATTAAGGTCTGAGAACAAAAGCTACAGTCCAAAGTCCACAGATCCACAAACTAGATTAAAGCTAAAGTCATATAGGTAGATTTCCATTCCTGTGAATTAGAAGGCATTTTCAGTAACGGCACAGCCAAGATTATCAGTTTCTTAGGTCTAGATGAGCTAACACAGGACAGAACTTGTGCAGAGATTCTAGAAAAATAATTTAACAGTCGATGAGTGCACAGCGAAAACCATTACGTTGAATCAACACTGACCAGTGACGGTTCTGGAGGGATGTCAGGTGGGATTTTAGCTCCTGCGGATACCTCTATGCCTGACCCCTGTATGTTAAGGAATTTCAAATGAGGAATGTACTGTATAATCTATTTTTTTTAAAAATTTTTTGCATCTGCATAACATAAAAGCATGCATTGTGCAAACAGATGTGCTTACTATAATCCAGATCTTAAGGTTACAACAATATAACCTTTGTAGTTGATTGAGGGCTTTTGATGTGAATTGCTGAGTGATACTAAGAGTAGAAACAAACCCTGGATATTAAAGTATCTTTTGGCTGTTCTTTGATTTAAAAATAAATAAATTATAATTTATGTTTTATTATCATGTTTGAATTAGATTTGAGTTGTACAGTTCTTACTGCACTCACAGTTATGTTTTTGTCGGTTTAACAGTGTCGATTTATTGCTTAGTATCATAAAAAAAAAACAAATTCTACTGTGAAAAATGCAAGTTGAGTTGAATAAATAAATTAATTAATACACACATACATAGATAGATGAATAAATAAATAAATAAATTAGTTGAGCTAAGGTAAATAATACCTATAGCATGATTGAGGTCTCAGCCTTCTCCCAGGCCCTAACCACCTGCAGTGCTTTATTAAGTCTTAGTGAACTGAGACAGTGTTGTGTTAACTAACACTCTAGCCTTGTAACTTTCTTACGAATTACTTTGAATTAGTGTATGCTGATTAACTGCGTGTTACATAAAGTCTTCGGGTGTTTACGTGTGTGTGTGTGTGTGTGTGTGTGTGTGTGTGTGTGTGTGTGCGTTAATTCCGTACTGTACTTCAGTCTGTGTTCACTGAACCCCTAATAGTTTCGCTGTGCACGTCATTCTGATAAACTACTATCGTGCAGATTTCACGCGCCAGGCTCTATAGCTGCGTCGTTCTCCTCTGCACGCGCTGCCGAGTTCATTATTTTGTTTCCCTTTAATGTTTAAAGGCACGCGAGGCTGTTCAGCAGGCGGGCCGCACGGGCACCTGCAGCAGAATCACCTGCCGGTTTTCTGACGGGTGGCACTTGTTGATGTGGCGTGTGAGCGCTGGGGAGCTGTAGAAAGCCGCCGGGCAGTGCTTGCACGGGTACACGTGAGACGCGTGCTGCACGCGGACGTGCCTCTCCTGCGCCACGCGACTTGGGAAAGTCTCCCCGCACACGGGGCACGCGCTCAAGTCCAGCGGCGCCTGCGCCGGTACCGCCTGCGCATGGTCCAGGCGTTTGGCGTCGGATTCTTGTGACGCCGTGCTCAGAGGAGCGTGGTGTGTCAGGACGTGCTTCTTGAGATACGCCTGGCGTTTGAACTTCCTCGCGCAGCGCTGGCACTCGTACACGCCGTCCGAGTCCGAGCCGGATCCCGACTCAGAGGCTCCTGGGCTTGGCGTGTCGCGCTCGCGTTCGCGCTCGAGCTCGCTTTGCGCTTCCTTGTTCGCGTCGCTGGGCTTCTTGTCGGCGCCGTCGTTACCCGTCGCGGTTATCTGCTTGGGTTTGTGCCAGCGCCGGTGCGAGGCGAGGTTGGCGGGGCAGCTGAACGCCTTGTCGCACTCGGGGCACCTGTACTCGACGCGCACGATGCGCGAGCACCTGTGCTGCGCCAGGGCGAACGGGTCCGCGTACGCCTCCCCGCATAAGCGACACACGAACTCACCCAGCGGCTTGTCCACGCCAGGGCGCGCGCTCGGCTTCTGCTCGACCGGACCCTCTTTGATCCTCAGCCCGAGCACCGGTGAGGTCGTGACCTCGTCCTCGAACTGCAGCTTCCTGATCGCTTTGGTTTTTTTCGGCGCCGGTTTGCTTTTGCGCTCGGGCTCGGGCGCTGCTCGCTTGCTCGCGATGCGGTTGCTGTCGCTCGTGCCGATCTTTAGGTCCACGGGAGCGCACGCGAGCTGCTGCGGCTGCTGCTGCGCTTCGGAGCCGCTGAGCGTCGGGAAAGACTCCGCCGAGACCGGGGAGCCGAGGTCGAAACGGCGCTCAAGGGACACGCGCTCGTGCTCGCGGCTGACCGGGCGCGTGGGGCTGTACACAGACTGGCACATCGTCTCCGGGTTCCCGAAGCGCACCACCGGTTTGGGCGCGTGGCTCAGACTGTCCGCGCGCTGCGGTGCTGATGCGGCTAACGCTAAGGACGCGGGAGCTGAGTGACGCGCATCGCTCGGTGGTCTGTGCATCATCACCATCATCATCATCTGCCCGGGCTCCTGGTCCTCCTCGTGCTCCGCGCGTATCCGGTACGACACGGGCGTCGCTTTCCTGTTTCTCTTGACTAGAAATCCTCTGGGCATCTTCGCGAGCAAAAAGGCAAGGCACTTTCAGATGAACTTCAGTGTCAGCGCGAGCGAGCGGGGTGTGTTTTGTTTTAGGCGTTTCCGTGCTCCACTGAGCGGTGTACCCCTCCCTCCGCCTTCACTTCCGCGAGCTGCTTCTTTTTCATCACACACGCATAGCTGCACTGTTTTTAAGCCGAAACGATGAAAGCGACGTCCCCCTCCCAGCCAATCAGACGGAGTGCCAGATCCCTGCGGATCGGTGAGTGGGTGGGGAGGAGAGAGAGACAGAGAGAGAGAGAGAGCGGGAGAGAGAGACTGGCACGCAGACGTACCTGAGAGCTCCTCGTTATAAGAGGATGCTCCGGTCTGATGGCTGTCTGTAGACACGCGCGCGCGCTCTGGAGTGGAGACCCGATCATTCCAGCAGCGTTTGAACCTGGGAGCGCGCGAGCAGGGTCAAGAGATAAAAAAAAAAAAAAAAGCCCAGTCGGTCCGAGTGAGACACTGGAGGAGGAAGACGGCACAGTGCTGAGGACACATACACACAGTGACACCGGACGGCTCTCTCTCCTCCCCGTCTCACTGAAGGCACCACCAGACTCTTACTTTCTTTCTTGTTCATAAACGTGCAGTTGTTAAAAAAAAAAAAAAAAAAAAAATATATATATATATATATTGTTTAGTATCTAAACGTTGTAGTATTTAGAAATCTATATTGAAATAAATATTGAGTCCACAGAGCTTCTTTATTTCTCATTTATTTATTCATTTATTTAGTTAGTTATCTATTTATTTATTTTTGTTTATTTCAACTTTCCCCCTTCCTTAATTCCTTCATTTCTTTCTTTCTTTTATAAACATGTAGTTATAATTAAAATATGAAGAGTTTAGAATCTAAACATAAAATGTAAAACACTTTGGGTAAAACAAATATTAAGTCGACTGAGCTTATTTCTTTCTCATTTATTAATGTACATATTTTATTTATTTATTTATTTATTTATTTATTTATTTATTTCAACTTCATGATTTCCTCCAAACTTATTTCCATTCAATTCTTCCTGTCCTCCTCCCATTCCTCTTTCTTTCTTCCTTTCTTTTTTCTTGCTTTCATTTCTTTCTATATTCATTAATTCATCCTTCATTTCTTCTTTCTTTCTTTCTTTCTTTCTTTCTTTCTTTCTTTCTACAATTTATAGATGGACATTTTCCCTCCTTCCTTCCTTCCTTCCTTCATTTCTATTTCTTTCTTATTTATTTATTCCTTGCTAACTTTCTTTCTTTCTTCCCTACATCCTTTCTTCCTTCAAATTCAAAACTTGTCACATACTCAACCATACACAGTATGCTTATTAGAAATGCTTCTAATAAAAATTATAAATGCTTATAATTTCTTCCTTATAAATGCTTTCCTTCCTTCCTTCCTTCCTTCCTTCCTTCCTTCTTTTCTTTCTTTCTTTCTTTTTTGCGTAAAACATGCTATAGTTTCATATCTTTATAATTGCTTCAGTATTAAGATGTCATTAGCAGAACCCATGCAAACCCTATGCTATTCATGTTTCAGCTGATGAAGTTAATATAGAAGGTGATGCTGAAACTACTAAACTAAGACATGTTGTGTACTTTAGTTTGCCTAGAGGAGCTACTGTATTGTAATCAGGAGTCTCTTCAGTGAAGTGTCTAAGTGTTTTGTTCTTAGTGATGTCGTCTCACTCACAGCTCCAAGCTGCATGTCAGAAAAAACATGTTTGCAGTTATCTGTGAAATAATAGATCCTATGGACACAGACGTGTCTGTGTGTGAGTGTGAGTGTGGGCGTGCACGTTGAACGCACTGATGCTTTGCGTCACATTACCATACAGCTGGCAGTGACTCTCAAAAGATCTGCAAATTCACCCTGGTCTTTTGTGGTCATGTGGAGGAGTCACACTGCGCTTTCCAGTCCAACCTTAAATAATTCCACTGTAATCAATGTCTTGGCGAATAAAAGCTAAAGAGATGCTTTAGATTAGGAATTAGTCTTGCCTTTCCATCATTAATTAGTCTATATAAGTGTATTACGCTACTATTTACAAAAGTATTTTTCTTCTAAGTGAGAGATACATGAGTACTAAAATAAATTAACACCAGGAACCATTTTATTTGTCAGACCAGATTACATTTTAATTTAATATTTCTCAATATATGATTAAAACTGCTTCAGGCTTACACGGAGGCTGTGCTTGTCAGTTTCTTTCTAATACTTATCTATAACTAAACATCAATGTGTTAAAGTGAGGGTAGGCCAGGTTGTGTATACATTGGGAGATGGTAATTATTAAATTGTAGGTACTCTAGAACGCTTTCCTTCACTTTGGCGAGCGCTTCGTTTCGTCCATTCTGATCTTCAGAGCTCTCCAGTGTGCCATCTGTGACCATCTCCAAGGGCTTTGCCATGGATATCGAGTCACTGCCAAGCTGAGAACAAAACAAATGCATGAAATCAGTGCAGCTGTTTTAGATGAAACAACTTTAACACAAGTTTCAAATTAATGTCAACATAACTATAGATATATTTATTACGCATGCTGTGGAGTTCATGCCTTGCTGATAACAATGTAGGTAAATTTGAACGATCTTAAATACATGGGATTTCATTGTTAGCTCCTAAAAACAAGGATTCGCTCTTTTCCAGTGATAAGGAATTCAGCATGAGGGAGAAAAAGTGCTGTAGTTTTATAAAGCTGTTACCCTGAATTCTGCCAGAGAATCAGCTCAGCCGTTTATAGATCTACAAGATGACAAGTCCGATGGCACCAACGATGGTATTAGCATGAAAGTTGAAGCTTTGGAAGCTGGCCTGCTTGTGCACAGTGTGCAGATGAGGAGTTTGATTAGAGCTGGACAGACTACAATACAAAAGCGCTGCTGCATCGCTCTGATTGGATAGAGATGAAGAAGGGGCTAGAACATATTTTTGGGCAAAACAGGTAGTCGTGGGGCATTGTGGGTAATTTAGGAAAATTAGAACAACATGTCAGTGAAAGAAGTGTAAAATGTATTGGACACCAGTTGAGATCACATGTTAATTATGAAGATTAATATGGCAGTGATTCAGGGTGGAGAGTCACAATGGAAATAACCTTCACTGAGCTGACTGTCTTTGCACTTTTTGCTGTACTTATTCAGTGGCAACAACATCAATAATAACAACAACAACAATAATACTACCTCTACTACTACTAATAAATTAGTTATTAAATTATTTATATAATAATTATATTATCATTATTATAAATTTTAGCATTATGAAATCATATAAACTATGCTTTCAGCTATTCCACTTGCATATTTTTTTCAATCATGTATTTCATGTATTTCAATAATTGTATATTGTATATTATTTTTAAAAAAAATAATTTTTTTTACTTTCCTTTTTTTTTTTTGGTTTTTCTTTTTTAAACTAATAAAACAAATAAAACTCTAACCTTGGATGCCATGATCTGATGAACTTCCTGTTGGAAATCAGCAAAGCGATCATGGAATACGGCCATGCACCAACTCTCTCTGAAAAAGCTGCGAAACAACAACAAAGACAGAATTTGCATCGTTGCTCTTGTTCATCCAATAGCATCTGTGTAACATGGTCAATCAATTATCATAACAGTTCTGGAGGTGCAGCGAGTTTCAGTAATGACATTCAGAGCTGCTTCTTTTCAGGCAGGGTGAACAATCAAGATTTAATAAGTGGCCGAGCGGCTGATGAGTGGTGGCTGGCCGGACGCTCAGCCTTTGTCTCCTTGCCATGCGGCAAAGCAGATTAGAGCTGAGAAACAATAGCACTGATGCTCCAGGGTCACCGGTGTTAGAATATTAGAGCAGAGGTCACGCTGTCAGACACGGAGCGCCACACGGCAGCTCTCCACAGGGACAGTGATAATGTGATTTAAATCAGTCAGGTTATAAAACAGGAATACCTTAAAGGCATAGTCTCTGGTCTCAGCATTACTGATGTTATATTAAGAAAACCTTACTTGAAACTAGAGTTAATTAAGATTTAATAGAGCATAAAAATAGACAATGGTCAATGATGCTTAGAAGAAGGTTGATCTTAATCTGGGATTAAACTAAGATTAAGTTTAGCCTTGGACTGGGGAACAGTCTGACTCATCCCTGACAAGTTTCACACAGGATTAGACTTGATCAAGAACTGAAATTGACTGTATCTCTCTCTCTCTCTCAGACAAATACACACACACACACATGAACACACAGAATTAGGTGCACAAATAACTAATATATTGGCCACTGTAATATACACACTGTCATGGCGATCAACTGTGTTTAAAGTCTATAGAGAATACATACTGACAGAAAGAAAAACCTTTGACACAGGTGCATAATTTTAATCTGAGATTAAATGAAGATGTTGTGTCTCGTAACAGCTACAGTATATCCTGTTTTAAGAAGTAGAAGAAATGGTAGCGTAAAACAAACAGTTTACACAATAATACACATAAGTGTGTGTAATGGTTGTGAAGTGTGTGTGTGTGTGTGTGTGTGTGTGTGTGTGTGTGTGTGTGTGTGTGTCTGTGTGTGTGTGTGTGTGTGTGTGT